>ML809340.1:249700-267070 GCA_009831015.1 Picea engelmannii
CCTGAAGATAATTAAAGAAAAGAATTACAAAATAAGAAAGTGTCAGGTCGGCCCTAATGTTAAAAGGAAGTGACATAAATGGTATAAATAAACATCATTATACATTCATTTGATACAAGTCGAATTTGAGAGGGAAGAAGAAGAAAAAGAAGGCCGGATTTCAAGGGAGGATAAAGTCTTTTGGTGATGTGTTCTAAGGTATGTTATTTTCAGGTCATCTTACCATTTTTTCTATAACTTTTTTTATAGAACGATTCAGATGGTGAAATCTCTATGGTATTGATAAGACATATCAAGTCACCTCTGGTAAAAATTTCAGCTCTTTATTCGCTATAATTATGGAGATACACTCTGTGGAATATAGGGTTTGTGACCAGTCCTGAAACTAGTCAATAAACATGTGTTCTGGGTAAAACAGTCATAACTTTTTCATACAAACTCCAAATGCAATGGGACCACTTCCATTGGAAATATTATGGACTTTAGTTTCTTGTGTGCAATTTGCAGAATCAGATGTTAAATATTGAGAGCGGGGCATGCTGTACAAGTTGGGTCTTATGAATAGACCAGAATTGAATAAAGTTTTATTATCTCTCATATATTCTTGGGTGGAAGGAAGGGGAAAGGATAGAGAGTTCAAATCTCTCTTGATATTGGAGGATTGTATCTTGCTCTTGGAGGTTTATCCCTCCCTTTACATTTGGAAGCTTTAGCTACCTTTGGAAGTCATTACTTCCCTTGAACAAAAACTATTGATTATTTCTCATATATTGTGCATGGTGTATTGTGGTGTATTGGTGTAGCTCTTATATTATTGTTCATTGCTCATTGGATATAATTGAATTGTTTAAGTATAAGTTGAAAAAGGTTTTTAAATTGTACTTGATACTGATTCACCCCCCTCTCAGTATCAACAGGAGCTAGTGCAACCAAGCTCCATTTCGGAGATCGCGACTTGGAGAGTCGATATGCTTCGCAATAGGAATTCGCCACATCCGAAATGCCGAAATGTCAAAATGAAAAAAAACCTTTTGGTGTAGTTTGTGGTCACCATCTGAGGCCACATGTGAAAGGAAAGTTGAAAGGTTCCAAAGGCACAAGGATCAATAGGTTCAAAGTGTAACTACTAGAAATGACTAATGGTTTCTGTCAGACGACTCGAAGAGACTTCAGGGTGATCGCCAGAGAAGATGAAGAGCCTCAAGGCATCTTCCAATGGAATGAATATTGTTGATAGAGGTGATTGACAGATGGAAGGGCATTGAAGCCTGTAACTACAACGGAGAGGATGAGCTCGACTATGATAGAGAAGATTAAGAGTCTCGACTGCTAGATAGGCTAAGGAATCTCAGCATAACACCCAGTGATGATGAACGTATGGGTATAACCACGAGAAAAGATGAGGAATTGCCATGATGATCAGGAAGAGGACTCAACACGAGGAGAACATGTAGAACATAGAGAGTGTGTTGAGGCTCGAGGGTGTGAAGCAGTGGCGATGTGGAGTGGAGTGAACATCCCAATGTGAAAAACAATGGCGGCGTGTAGATCATGCAACAGGATTGTGCATATAGGATGCACAAGGTGCACAAAGACTATAAGAATGCAGAACAAAGAAGAGATGGGGTTGCTTTTGAGAGTGATTCATGCGTGTAGAAGGAGGTAGTGTGCAGTAGTTGAAATACACAGAAGAGGAATGGTGCATAGAAGGGACATGGCACACAGAGAATAAAATGTAGAAGAACATAAAGCGTAAGGAAGGTGTGCAGGAAGACACTAATGCAGGTAGAGCAGAGAAGTGATGAGACCGGTAAGCCATTGATAAATATTGTATCACTGTGATAAATTTATATATATAGCAAACTTTATATTTCATGGTGGTAGGGAGGTGCTAGGGAGGACTGTTGTGCTCAGAGGTTCAAGTGGGTGCTTGAACACAGGGAGTTGTAGCTTCCATCTGGTTGCAGCTAGAGAAACCAGGGTGGCAGGGTGGTGCAAGGGAGAACTGTTGTTCTTAGTTATACAGATTGGTGCCTGTGTGACTGGAAGTTGGTGCTTCCATCCAGTTGGTGCTGGAACACTTAAGTATTTTTTGCTTCCTTCTAGTGGGTGCTAGAGAAACCAAGGAGTTGGTGCTTCCTTCTAGTAGATGCTAGAGAAAACAAAGAGTTGGTGCTCTCAACAAGTTGCATCTTGCAAAACAGAGGTTGTAGCCTCATAATGAGTTGGTGCTCATAAGTATGATAATGTATAGAATGTAAATATTACTTATCATATAAAGAAGAAAAGGTTTTTACCCTTTATGGGTTTCCTCAGGAAATATCTGTCTCTGTGTATCTCATATGTGTGAATGATGTTGAATGTTCTATTGCTTACTTCCCTGCATTATTGTGATTGTCATTGAGTGATCTGTAAAGAGTTTAAAATAATCATAATTGTTTAAGCATGATAACAACTGATTCACCCCCCCCTCTTAGTTGCCCAACATCATGTACATCTAAACTACCTTGTCAAAATAAACAAATGCTCAAAGACCCTATGCAGTTTTCCAAGTTTTAGGTATGGGAGGGTTGACAAAGTGACCCATTGGGTGAATCATACCTCAAGTTTAGGAGTGTTTCTCAAGTGGACCTTTATATAGGTCATGTGGATGAAGTTACATTGATATCAATTCAAATTCATCATGATGAGTAAATAAAATCAACAAAAGAACCATCCAAGCATGTACATCCAAAATACCTTTTCAAAATAAACAAGTCCTCAAAGACCCTATGAATTTTTCCAAGTTTAGGTATGGGAGAGTTGACAAAGAGACCCATTGGGTGAATCATACCTCAAGTTTAGGAGTGTTTCCCAAGTGGACCTTTCTCTAAGTCATGTGGATGAAGTGATATGGATGAGGGAAAGACTCTTGGGAATGGGGTTCATGACATACAAGGGATTGAAATGTCTCATTTATGGGTGCCTTTGTATAGGGTGTGCCACACATTTGTTTTCAATGCAACCTTTTTCCAAGCCCATTTATTTCCTTTTATTCTTTTAAGATGTTTCCAAGTTGAAGACAATGTGGGGCTTCTACCTATGCATGAAAAATAGTTCCCACCTTGACTCTACCTTGTTCACATCATGCTTCCCCAAGTTGAAAACCTGTGTGGGGATGCTATATAAGCATGAAATATAGTTCCCACACTTGCTCCACCTTAGTTGGCATTTGAATTAGTAATTTTTCATGGGTCCCATTAGTTTCTTACAAGAGAAATTTCATTGTCCTCGAGACCCCTGGGAGAGAATATAGAAGGTTAATGATTGGATTTTATATTTTTTATAGGTACACGCCTCTGGGCTTTCAACTCCTTCTTCCCATGAAATGAGGGACAACCCCTTCTTGGGCTAGTACACACGAAAATACCAAAAGGTAGGGAGATGAGGGGATGAAGTGTGGAAAGTGACAAGTATGGTCGGGAATGGAATGATGACTCATCAAGAGGACCTCTTAGTACCAAATATATCCCCAAGGGTGACCCACTTACTAGGGCACTATATCAACCACCAAAGTGAAATAGGGAAAAGAGCATAATATACAAGCACACATTACATAATCAAAAGAAATTTAAAATGAAACAAACTCAAATTCCTCAAATATTGAAATGACACTCACCATAATACCTAACTTGTAACTCATGGATCAAGACCCAATTTCTTCCCGAAGCCAGTTGATGTGGTGGATACTGTCATTATGAACTTGGAGCTGTGCTACCGAGGTGGGTCTCTATTTGTGCAAGTGTTTACTACTGGTCAAACTGTCTCTCGATACTCCATTTACGCAACCTAAGGTCCTTGAGACATAATCTCTTTAGTTATCCCTAGGATTTGTGGATAACAAGACCTATATGCACTAGAGGATTTAGAAACCTCAAATATTCAACAATAAACTCCAACTTGAGAAATATCTATATCTCACTAAATCATGTTCATCAATGCAAAAAATTTATTTCTCCAATGCAAATGTCAGATTAGTGCGTTTAAAATTTGGGTGAATGGAGTCTTGAAAGCATGAGTTAGATCAACAAAATCCCTAGGGGTGTAAATACTCTTACTCCCTAGGGCATGCAAATCAAACTAAGGTAAATAAAGGAGGGTGTACACCCTTGTACGCTTCCTAGAAACCTTGAAATAAAAGACTTGTAAAACTAGAAAATCATATGAAGCTTAATGGAGGGTGTATGCACTTATACTCCTCCCAGGGTTTCAACCAACAATAACTATGAAATGAAAGAAAAAACCCTAGTTCACCAAGAAAATTACAACAATTGCATAGGGTCCTTGACACTCACCATAACACCTGGATTGTACCTCATGGAGAAAGACCCAATGTCTTTCGGAAGCCAGGTGATGTGGTGGATACCCTCATGATTAGCTTGGAACTGTGATGGTGAGGTGGGTCTCTGTCTATGAAAGTGGACACTATTGGTCAAGATGTCTCTTGGTACTCCATGTTTGCAACCTCAGGGCCTTGAGACATCATCTCCTTACTTATCCCTAAGAGTTGGGGATAACATATAGGTCCTACTTGGGGACATGTACTCACCGTAGAGTGCATGAGCACTACAACATCTTCTGGTGGACATGTGCCTACACTAAAACAAAAAACTGTAAAATATAGGATGGTTATATAACCCTTCATCCATATATATCAAAACCAAAATTGAAAACTAATATAGAAAGAAAATTTTGCATTTTTTTAAAAATTTCTAAACTAAACATGTAATATGATGAAAGAAATATGCAAGTAGAGAAAAATGAAAAATGAAATGCAACTAAACTACCATTAGAAATCAAGATGCAAATGAAAGGAAAACAAGATGACCTAGCAACTTACCTAGGGTCCATGCCCTAAAGAAGTCAAGTTCCAATATTTTGAGGAGGGATCCATTTACTAGTAATGGAATCCTCCTCCCTTCTATCATGGAAAAATAAAAAGAGTTTGGCCCGAATATTTCCTCTATCTTATAGGGCCCCAACCACAGACTGTCAAAATTTTGGTGCATTCCAGGTTTTTCTCTCCTCTTGTCCCACATTAAGACCCGTTCCCCCTTCTTGAAATCTATTTTCCTTGCTCTATGATCAAAATTCCCTTTAATTTTTCTTTGTTCTTTTCCATTTGATGAAAAACCATTCTTCGAGTTTCATCCAATTACACAAGTTGGTCAATTCTCCCTTGTAATGTTTCTTTATCTGTTCCAAATTGTTGAGATATTTGCAGTGTTGGAATTTGAAGTTTTGTATGTATGCATCCTTCTAGTCCGTAAACAAACTCAAAAGGGGTTTTCCGAGTAGAGGTCTTAGTAGTTGTGCAATTTTCCCATAAGGCATACTTAATCTTGCTATCCCAACTTTTCTTGTTTTCCCCAAAAAATTTCTTTACAATATTCATGATGGTTTTGTTTCTTGATTACACTAACCTGTTTCCTTAAGGATATTAATTTTAGGAGTGGAAAAATATGATTCCACACTTAAAAAATAACTCATTGAGCACCATCAAGACAAAATCTTTTTCATTATATGTGGTTATCTTGGTAGGAATGTTGAATCCAGTGATAATTGTTTCCTTAAGGAACTTCATCACAACCTCTTTTGTTGCTTTTTTGTTTTCATGTCTTCGTCCCATAAGGTAAAGTAGTTAGTAGTAGTCAAAACCCATCGATAACCATTAATATAGTTGTCCTTGAATTCTCCAATGAAATCCATTCCCCATTTTTGAAAGGGTGCTTATATGGTGACTGACTTAAGGGGAAGGGAAGGGAGACATTATTTCCTGACAAAGAACTGAGGCAATTGATAGGATATGACCTATTGATGCGTGTCGAAAAATAGTGGGCCAATAATATACCTCCCTTAATATATTATGGGAAGCAATGCGAGCTGCAAAATGGCCTCCACAATACCTTGAATGAAGGTCAACAACCAACTTGTCAACTTCTTTTTTATTCACACACCTAAGGATCACACCATCAGGGTTCCTCCACCTGAGACCGTCTTTTGTCAAGTAATAATTCATATCTTTGAGCCTTAGGTATATCCTCTTATGATCTACCAAATGATCAAGGCAGGTGAGGTTCTTCAAGTAATAAATGATATCCAAATACCATTAGTCATTCTCAATTTTTCTTACGACAACGTTGATTTGTTCCTTCTTTCCTATCTTGTTGGATTATTGATTATTTTTTGTCAAAATATTATCCAACCCTTGGCCTTTGATGATATTGGATGGTTTTATATCTAAATCATATTCCTGTATCTATGAAACCCATTTTCCCCTTGATCCAAGAAAATATTTTTGCGATAAAACATATTTTACAACGGGGTAAGGGATGAAAGCTTTAATTTTATTGTATCCCACATACGTCCTAAAATGATTGAGGGACTTGACAAGAGCATAGGCATGTTTTTCTGTAATGTTGTAATTAATATCTGAGTCCCTAAGGTTCTTTCTCATGAAAGCAATTGGTTTTTCATCCCCTTGATCATTTGTTTGCAATAGAACTCCTCTCATGGTGTCCTTTGAAGAAAACAAGAATATGATGAAGTATTTAGCAAACTTTGGACTGACCAGGACCGATGTGATAGTTATTGCTTCCTTGATACGTTGGAAATATAACTTACCTTCGTTTTCCCATTCAAAACGAGAATCCTTCTTTAACAATATATTAAGGGTCTTAACAATTTCGTCAAAGTTCAGGACAAACCTTCTTATGAAGTTGATTTGGACAAAGAACGACTACAAGGATTTATTGTCTTTAGGGAGAGGGATATTTTTTGATGGATTCAATCCTGGCAGGGTCTATTGATATTCCATCTTTAGAAATAATATGACCTGATAACTTTCCTTTATCCACACTAAAGATTGATTTCTTAGGGTTGAGAGAAATGTTGTATTCTATGCACCTTTGGAAAATCATTCTTAAGTGATGGATTTGCTAATCCTTTTTCTTGGAAATAATGGCTAGATCATCCTCATAAATATATACAAGTTTTCTGATCAAATCTTTGAAAGCATAATCCATGGAATGTTGGAAATTAATGTCTTCTTTGGTAAATACAAAGGGAATTCTCAAATAATTGTAAGTCCCCCAAGGGGTGGTGAAAGCAATTTTTAGTTTGTCATCCTCCTTTACCAACATCTGGTTATATCCTGAGAAACCGTCAAGCATGGACATCATCTCTTCTTTCGTGACCCTTTGTATAAGATATTCCATTTTTGGTAGAGGATAATTGTATTTACGTGAATCTTGGTTCAAATTTATGAAATCAACACATATGCTGATATCATTAGTATTTTTCATGAAAATGTATGGATTAGATACCAAGACAAATACCTGATAGGCTCAATTATTCCTGCCTCAACCATCTTTTACAACTCTTTTAGGACTTGTAGTGAAATGTCCAGGTTCATTTTCCTTAGCTTCTGCCTGAAGGTTTTTGTGCCTTCCTTAAGGGAAATAATGTGTTGTATGATGTCCTCTCGATAAGCCTTTAGATCTTCATAAGACAAAGTGAAAAATGTATTTAAATTCTCTTATGAGGGTAATCAACTTCTCCCTTTCATCAGGCGTTGTTCCTTTTCGAAACTTCACCATTTTTGGGGATTCCTTGGTGCCAATATTGAATTCAATGACCTCGTCATCGATTTCGCTTGACGAATTCCCCTTATACATGTCATTTCAATAAAAAATTATTTGCATGGGGATGACACCTTTGGGTAAGGGTCGGTCAGGTAAATCAATGATATCAATATTTTCCTTTTCTACCAATAAATTTATTTGGGCTTCCGAGAATCACCTTCATTCTAGAGAAAACGCAGAATTTGGTTTCCATTATAAAAAATGTGCTAATGTTCCAAGTTATCAGGTAGTGAAGGCCCAAAATTTACTTCCTCTTTATAGAGACCGATCTCTTTGGAGAGATGTAAAGTAGATGCAGAAATGATAATGTTTTTTGGAAAATCATTCTCTTCTCTAGATATGTCTTCAATCGAAAAGTTATCAAATTTCTTCATGGCATCCCAGATGACATCTCTATATTGTTTCAACCTTGGGATCTTAGCAGTGGAAATTTTGTTAACTTGTGAGATGATCAAGTCTGAGTCTCCTCTTACATGTAGGGACTTGATGTTCATTTCAATGGAAAGGTTCATGACCAATATGAGGGATTCATACTCAATGATGTTGTTTGTGCAGTTAAACTCAATCCTGTACGAGAATAGGGTAGTCTCATTATCTTGTGATCTCAAGAATATTGATGTGCCTGAGCCTGATCTTGAATGTGCACCATAAAAATATAATCCCCAAGATCCTTCCTTATTTTCTTCGTCTAGAAAAAGGGAGTTTTCCAAAATGAATGTTTTGTCAATCCCCTCATCCAGAACTTGATGGGTTATGTTGACGTGATATTTTACAAAGTCCTATTTATTGGTCTTGTCTGGAGAAACAATTTCCTCATATTTTTTTATGACACCAACTTCCTTCTCTTTGTGTGGCTCTGTTATAACTTGTTGAATATGTTGCAAACACTTTTCTTCAGCCTGCCTTGCTGGTTTTTTTCTTTCTACCTTCAAAATATCATTTATTGGGGGATGTATTTTTTTAGATGTCGGTCCTTTATATTTCCCCAATAGACTCATCATGCGACCATCAACTTGTTGAATGACCTCTTCTCATTCCCTCTGTAGGCATGCCCTAATATTGCAGGGAGGGTCCACTATGATAAAGTCATCAACTTGATTTATCTGGATGACTTCCTCTAGACAATCCTCATATTGGCAAAGATAAGAGGTCATGTTCTCCTCTATCTCACATGCCCTTTCTTGGGATTCAAATAAAGTTGTAGTGCGTCCCTTTCCAATTATAA
Source organism: Picea engelmannii (assembly GCA_009831015.1). NCBI lineage: Eukaryota > Viridiplantae > Streptophyta > Pinopsida > Pinales > Pinaceae > Picea > Picea engelmannii. Next base: position 258,608 of record ML809340.1, read on the forward strand.
ATACACAAGAATATTTCATGGTTGACATGTAGGACTTGAGGATGGTACTCTGAGAGGGTGTGAAATCTTGAGGAAAACTCCTTACGACGGTGTTGAAACTATCATTGGAGTCCCTTATACTTTCTCTTGGATTTATTTTGTAGTTATAGAGTTGATCATAAAGGGTTTGACAATCTTTGTTTTTTTTTTAATCTTTTGGTAAAAAATTCTTGAAAAATATCCCAACTCATGATTTTCCATGGAAGAATACTATCATACCACTCCTTATCCCTTTCGACAAGAGTGTAGGAGAAGAGTCTCATCCATACGTCTTCATTTTCATCATAGGTTTCAAGAGCACAGAGGAAGGCATCTAAATGATCTTCAATTGTAATGAAATCATATCCTGAAAAGATAGGGATCCATTCCTTAAAGTCCCATGGGAGTTTGTGAGGATATCCAGGGATCGTTGTCATGTCTAAAGGTTTGTATGCATCTTTAACCCATGGGATCTAGGTAGTATTTGGTGAACTTGGCACGAATGAGAGTGGAGGTGTACATGAAGTAGGTGAATATGGAGGTATAAGATAGGTAGATGGACAATCATGAGAAGTGGGGGATAACAAAGGACTAGACCATTTGGGTGAAGTTTTATGATGCTTGGAAGCATGCTTAGGACTTGGGTACTTATTTTTCTAGGTGCACCCCATATTGGAGTTTCTAGATGAGATTTAAGACAATATTATCAAGGGTGGAAGGGTAACATCCTTCAAGTGGAGTTTCCTAGAAATCTAGGGGTAAATGATTTTGGATTATAGCTTTCCAAAGTGTCATTAGGGAATGAAAGAGGATTCAAAATCCTGCTCGAAAACAATGCCAAAATGTTATCGTGCAAACTATAGGTTGGTCAAAGTTCAAACCAATCCAATGGATGGAAATAACAGTGGGAGATATTACCCACTGTTGCCTTAGATGAATAATCCAACACAAGGGGGAGTTCCAGGTGACCCTAGGGAGGATGTGAGATGGAAAGTGATACTAATGAAGATATTCCCCTATAGGTCAAGTTACTAAGTGGAGAGTGGATTGACAATGAGATTCAGAGGTGGTTTATGGTTTCCAAATATTTGAGTACCTATGGGATATGGTTGTACCTGCCCGAGACACAAGAAAAGACAAGATACGAGCTAAACAATACAATGGACAAGAAAGTTAATATCGTTGTTCCTATTTGTAGCAGTAAACATAAATATATATTATCAAGTGAATGATAGTTTAAAGTTGCCAAATAATATGCTTAAATTCTAGTAAATTATGCAAGAGATAAGCTATCAACTACTAGTATAACTCAAGTGTGAAAGCATAAGACTTTAGCAAAAAACCAAGGCTATTATAAAAAAATATTGCATAAATATATTATCAGCGTTATGGCTATAGAAAAAAGTTTCTACAACAGAAAACTTCAACCCAAAAAAAGTACAAGTAAACCACCCAAAAAGTGCACTAAGGCTAGTAGAGATTGTTATGGCAGCTTGCTAGCAAATTTTGACGGTTGGAATGCAAGTTATGAATAAAAAAGAGAGTGATTTTCTATAGCCCTAATGGATTTAGATTTTGTTTAGCTATAGCTCCAAAAAAAATAAGTATAACAAGACATCCTAGAGGCTTTAGCAACCTCAAAGTATCAACAATAAACTTCAACTCGAACAATATCAATATCTCACTAAATCATGTTCACCAAAGAAAACAATTTATTTCTCCAATGAAAACTTCAGATTAGTGCATTTAACATTTGGGTGAATTGAGTCTTGAAAGTATGAGTTATATAAAAGAAATCCCTAGGGGTGTAAATCCTCTTACTCCCTAGGGAATGCAAATCAAACTAAGGTAAATCAAGGAGGGTGTACACCCTTGTACTCCTCCTAGCAACATTGCAATAAAAGACTTGTAAAACTAACAAATGATATGAGTATTAATGGGGGGTGTATGCACTTATACTCCTCCTAGGGTTTCAACCAACAATAATTATGAAATAAGCAAGAAGAATAAATAATTGTAGTTTTTCCTTACCAATTCCAAGAAAGATGCAAGAACAAAACCTAGTTCACCAAGAAAATTAACATTCATAAGCAAGAGAAGAAGTATACAAGAGGTGTGCACCAACTTAGCTCAAACATTCACCAAGATATAATCACCAAAAATCATTTTCAGAAGGGAGAGATATCAAAATGCCCAAGTAGGGTGTAAATTTCAGCCACTGGTCTTCTCACAATGGGAGAGCTATGATGTAAAAATGAAATGAAATGATCTTTATTTATACAAATACTACTACAAGTTTTTGTCCACTTAATTTTAGGGTAAAATAAAAAGTAAGGGGACAACAACCCTTAGTTTTCCCATTTATAATATAAAATTCAAATTTAACCCTAAAATGCACATGAGAAACCCTAAAGAAACATGATGTCACCCCTTTAGGGAAACGTTTTGGAACCTTTAACAAATCATTGAACTTGAATATGTAACATTGGGCTTCCAAAGACATCCCTCTCAAGCACTAGGGTCCTTAATGTTCCCCTCTCCATCCTAATATTCCAAGTGTCAAGCAACAACAACACCACTACAAACCCTATCTCTAGAGTAATGTCAACCTCCTCAAACATGACATTTTAGCCTCAAGAGAAGATGGTTGGGCTGGGTTATTTCATCCATGGTGTCTCCTTAGGCCTTCAAAGGCTAGCATCATTGTCTGGTGTGTAGGCCATGGTATCCAACCTATGGGCTTCAAGCCTCAAGGAAGCCCAAGCTAGGCTTGTTCTTCCACATTTGTCCACCAACTAGGGCCTACAAAGACAATGAATGTGCCCTACAAGGATCTCAATTCAAATGCATCATGATAAGTAAATAAAATCAAGAAAAGAGTCATCTAAGCATGTACATCTAAATCACCTCATCAAAATAAACAAGTTCTCAAAGACCCTATGCAATTTACCAAGTTTAGGAATGGGAGGGTTGACAAGCAACCTATTGGGTGAATCATACCTCAAGTTTAGGAGTGTTCCCCAAGTTGACCTATCTCTAAGACATGTGGAAAAAGTGACATATATGGGGGAAAGAATCTTGGGAATGGGGTTCATGACATATAAGGGACTGTAATATCTCATTTATGGGTGCCTTTGTATAGGGTGTGTTGCACCTTTGTTTTCAATGCAACCTTTTTCCAAGCCCATTTATTGCCTTTTGTTCTTTTTAATGTTTCCAAGTTGAATACAAGGTGGGGCTTCTACCTAAGAATGAAAAAATGTGCCCACCTTGAATATACCTTGGTCACATCATGCTTCCCCAAGTTTAAGTCATGTTTGGGGATTCTACCTAATCATGAAAAACAATGCCCACAGGTCCCATTATTTTCTTACGAGGGACATTTCATTATCCTCGAGATCCCTGGGAAAGAATCTAGAAGGTTCATATTTTGATCTTATATTTTTTCAGCTACAATCCTTTGGGCCTTCAACCCCTTCTTCCCATGAAATGAAGGGCAATCCCTTCTTGGGTCAGTACACATGAAAATCCCAAAAGGTAAGGAGATGAGGGTAGGGTGAAATCATGAAGATGGGTGTCTATTTTGCTTGTTTGATGAGGAAAAAAACTATATTTTCACAAGTTCTTCAACTTCCGACATACAAAAGTATTTTTTTTATTTAGAATTTCACTTTAGAGTAAAAAAAAAACTTGTGAAGAATTTTGTTAGCTTTCCAATGAATATTTTTCATTTTTTATTTATTAAGATTTGATATGCCAATTTGGCAATTGTTTAACAATATGTTCCTTAAACATGAAAGGAATGATAATGAGTTATTTTTTCCCCCAACAATGTATCTATTATTAAACTTATATTTTTAACAAACGAAATATACTGCAACAATCTATAGAGACTCTATTTTATTATGAATTTTGAATCTAACGGATGAATATTATAATTTCTAGATTTTTTTGAAGTTGACCAAGCTAAAAATGTTGCATATTTTAAACACATGTTTTACTCCACCTTGTATCTATCTTAATTTTTACTTAAAAGTAAAATATAAAAATATCCTTTTGAAAAGAAAAGTTTAAGGATTCTGAATATAATTTTTTCTAAATTTTTCACTGTGTATTTTTAGAGATACAAATATTTCATTTCACTGAATCATAATGTCTGCTGAAAATATTATGCAGTGATTTTTTTTTAAAATTAAATAAAAATAGATAAAAATAATGAAAATGAAAACAAATTATAGGAATTGAAAGTAGATTCAATTTTTCAAATGTTGGTGTCATTTTCGAAACCAAATTCTAAGTATTTGCAGGAGTCTGCAACCTCCAAAGTTCAGGTAAGCTTGGGGTAATTATCTGGTTTCTGGATACAGTCCCAATTTCTCATTTTCAGCCGAAACAATATTATTTCGGATGAAAAAATAAATTCTAACGGAAACCGTAAAAAACAAACGGTTTCCAAGGTTTTCGGCCGAAATCTGGTTGAGCGAATTCCGTTGGTCGGAAAAAATGAAAAGACATGTCGTATCGTTTCATTTTGCGCCAAATCGTATAAATACGCTTTCGGCCGAACACATTTAACACAATTCGTCACTTGTTTGATGGTTTTCTAGAGCACCTAAACAAAGTTTTGAATCATCTTTTTGTTTTTTTTTTAATAAGGTAATTGATGTTTGTTCAAGTTTTTATTGGAATAACAATTTATATGTTGAAAGATAAATGTTGAGAATTTTTTCAAGGTGAAGTCTTTGTTGAACATATCTTTTATAGATAACTATAAAAGTCATGGGAAACAAAAGTTTGCTCAAGAGAAAATTTGATCGCACTCGAGATTAAACTCACCATAATGAACAAAGGAAAGCGAATTATTGGAGAAATAAACGAGAATGTGCAAATATTGAAGAAAGAAATGATGAGAATGTAAATAGAGATTTTCAACAAGAAGAAGTCCAACCAGGTATGCATGTACATATTGTCTATATTAAAAGTATAGATTTCAAATTTAAAATATTGTTTAATATAATTGATTGTAATTACGATTTGATGTTTTTCAAAAAACATAAATAGATTTCTCTCATAATGTCGATGAAGAAGTTGAAACCTAAATTGACGTTGAAATTGAAACTGAAGCAGAAGATGAATCACCTATAGGTATGTACATAAATTTAGATAATAGAAGATGAACACTTGCATATAGTTTATTGAATTTATGTTCGGGTTTTGTTTTTTAATATAAACTTTAAATTGAAATATGTAGGATAATCTATCAACATTGATGATGAGATATTAGAAAATGTTGATACTGACAAATTTGGGAAGAAAAAAGATAAACATTATATACGATATCGAACTAAGAATATGTATAATACTTTTTTCAAAGATGAATTAGTAACAATACAAGCTCAACTTTTACTCTGTCTAATAAAGTCAAGAAAGTTAAAAGAACCTACATCATTAGTGGGTATTCAAAAGTCAAAAAAAGATACAAAGGTGAAACAAAATGTCTTTGACAATATAACAAGTGTATTAATAGATTTTGGAAAATCTCGAAAAAAATATGTCAGTGTTGCACGTAGAGCGATACAAACAACAATTGTTTCATATAGCAATATAAAATATCGTTTGACACGACACATGGAAACAACGATGGGAACGCCAAGAAAAACATTGTACAAACATACAAAATTTCGATTGCAAATAGATGCAAATGATGAACTGACTTGTTGGACAATGATTTCTAGACAACCCTACAAAGATAGACTTGCATAAAATGTTAAAGAATTGGCCTGTAATTGTTGGTTGATAGGATCTCATGTTTCAACACATACAAAGGATGTGTTGTGACGAATAATAGCATGAAAACAATATGAAGAACATCCAAAACATATATTGCCAATGAAACAAATAGAATTGCTCAATAATTTCAAAGAAGAGCACAAAGAAGTTAAAATTTCTATCAATACATGTGTGCAACAAAAACCATGGTTTGTTAGACCCATCATTGTTCGTGACACTTGCTGTTTTCATTATCATGTGGAATTTGAGTTGTATTACAACAATTTTCTTGATTTTGGTAAAAATTTATGGCCAAGTTCACCTCCTCCTTCCATGTTCCCTGCTTTAATATCTGAAATTCTATGTGAAAGAGAAGGTGATGAATTATTTTACAAAAACAAATGTGTTGGTGGAAAGAAATGTGATCGTTGTGGAAATCTAAGTTTGTTTCACTCAAAGTATCCTATTGATATGAATGATCAATCATTTTCTAATATAACATTCAATTGGAAGATATATGAATATATCAACAACATGGCTCCACATTCTTCAAATGTTATTTCCAAAAGGATTGATTTGAAAGTAGATAAAATCTGTGTGATAGATTTTTTGAAGAATTTTGAGGAAGAAATTTATAAATACACCAAGCATTCACATAGATCTCGATGGCAAGACCTCCAATTCAAACAATCTCGTGAAGTGTTTCCACCGTGGACAATTTTGTCTGTAGTTGATTTTGCAGAGAATTACACATTCGTTGCACAGAAAGAAATACATAGTGAATATTATCATTCTGATCAAGTCATGATATTTGTCCATGTTATATATAGACATTCTCAATGGATTCTTGATAACATAGAAAGAACCAACGACAATCAACATGTTATTAAAGAATATCACTTTTATATAAGTGATGATTGAGCACATGACACACATTATGTACAACATTGTTTTGATAAATTTTATGATTCATTTAAAGAATGGGAAATAGGATTCAATCGACATTGGATATGGTCAGTGGGTGTGTGGGTCAGTTCAAATATTCATGATCATTCTACTGGCTATGTCGTCTTCATAAAAAATTAAATATTACACATTGTTGGAATTTTTTTGAGACTGGTCATGGAAAAGGAGAGCATGATGGTGCAGGGGCATGTGTAAAACGAGCACTTCGAAGGTATCAAATGAACCCTCATGCCGATCTATTTGAAGTCGTTGATTAAGTTGTTGAATGGTGCAAAATGGTTCTAAGCAATGAATATAATCCGTCAAGGGATGTGCATAGGTGTGTCTATATACACATGTTACACATGTACATAGGATATTTTTATTTGAACGTGTTCAAATTTATATTCAATCTTCAATCATTTTCTTGAGAGATTTCAAGTTAACAAGTTCTTGTATTGTGCAGGTTTGTTTGGTATGTTGGAATCCAAGATGTAAATAGATCAATCCCATATGACACCAGTACAATACATGGGACACAAAAAATAAATTCAGTTAAAACAAAACATTATCAAAATGTGTTTGCATTTGATAGAAGAAATGAGTCTTGTTTTTGTTTAGTTTGCATGGAGGACACAAAATCCATAGATATTTGTGAAAATTAAAATGCATAATATGTTAAATCTTGGAGACATACCAAACTTAATATAAAAGGGAAAATGCCACTTGCAATCTCAGAGGAGATGGAATCAAATGAAACTATAGTGTCAGTTGATGGTGATAAAGTTTCTGATCTTGTTAGAGAAGGTAATTTTATGTTAATTTTTTTCAAATAACATGTAGATGTACTTGTGTGATAATCTAACACGAACTATTTGTTGTCCAATATATCCAATTATTTGCTAGAGATGTCTTTGCCATGGTTGCACCTGTATACAACACTGAAAACATGAAATACTATTTGATGCGATGCACATAACAAAATAAGAGGATATTAGAAGATTTTGATGATAACGATTTTATATATGAAAGAGGATCCATTGTGTTGAAAGAATATTTTTTTCAAGAAACCCATCAAACCGATACTCATGTTCACTTTCAAGACTACCAGTCAGATGTCACAAGTTGTCAATATAGTCATTTGGTATGTGCAGTGCGCATACAGTTAATAGAAGTTCAATAAAAAAAAAAGTTTGAAAATGGAAAATGTCCAAATTTGATCATGAACGAATAATTGAAGATGGAATACCATTACGATATTTTTAAACAAGTGACACATGTACATTCCAGGATTTTTTATTTTGCATTGAAAGTACATGTATTTATGAATATCTAGGATTCTAGAATCATTTTCAGTTTAATTTACTTTCATGGTCCATTCAATTAAGAAAAGTTGTATTTCCCATGAATTATAAATTTTACCAAACCTTATTTACAATTTCAGAGAAGAACCTATAGATTGTATCTAGGGAACCTAAATTGACCTATAGTTTGGATGATTATAATCTAATCCTACAAATTATCCAAATCATATATACACAAATCCTTTAATGCATGTAACCGATTTGCTACATATAGGATAAATGCGTCATTATTTGCAATTTGATTGTTCAATGTTTTTTCATATGAAGAGGATAACTTCATATCAAAACTAGGACCCATTTCCATGTCATTATAAGGGACTATTGATGGCTTAGAAAAACTTTAAATTTTGATAAATTTTAATATCAA
>ML809340.1:285539-297143 GCA_009831015.1 Picea engelmannii
ATTACTTGACATCAACCAATGACATCAATCAAACCAAACCATTTACATCAATGACATATGATCCAACAATCTCCCAAGTAATCAAACCATTGGCATCAATGACAAACCATTGGCATCAATGACAACATGATCCAACAAATGATGATGTCGAATCGAATTAATAATATTTGTTAAATTGCAATGATTATACGTGTTAATGGCAATGTTAATATTGTTTGAATTGGAATGCTAATGATGAAGCTTAACTGCGATGTTAATATTTGCTTAAATGCGATGGTAATACTTGTTTAAATTGCCATAATAATATTTGTTGTAAATTGCAATGTTAGTGATGATGGTTGAATCGCAATGTTACTATTGGTTAGTTGAATGTTCGTGATGATGTTTAAATTGCAGGGTTATTATTTGTTTAATTTGAAGTGTTAATGATAAGGTCTAAATTGCAATGCAATATTTGATAGGTTATTCCAATGTATGGTAATAAATTGGAAGGAAGGGCAAGATAATATGGAGAATGAAAATGTTCGAGGGTTTACCATTATGGTATTGATATCGTTGCTCAATTATGGCGACAAACAGAAAAATGAAACGCACTTGTGATTATTGCTTGTCCCTGAACTAGTGCAAAATGACCTTATAACTAAATAATGGGGGTTGAGATTTTTGGTTTTTTACCTTATGATAAAGTCTTTGTCGGTTAATAATAATTAATGGAGCAACTGATCTTGATTGATGTCTTCGGGTCTCAATAGGGGTGGGTTGATATTAGAGTCCTCCTGACTTGCGTCTCCCATAGAGGTCATGATTGTCCCTGATTTTGTAGTACTTGGTGGTATTGCATTGCATGGTCTTCTTGTGTCGGGAGGGATGTAGACACCTTCAGTAGCCTTATTATATATGTCTAAGTGTTTCCCTGTGTCAAGAATCTAGTGCCGTATCAAGAGTCTCGGTCCCTTTAAAGGCAGGGTTTCCACTCTTGCGACACACCTTAGGGAATTACTAGTTTATGCCTGAGCAGTCGGCCAGGAGCTTATCTGACCTCCTCTCTCTCCGGAGCAGAGGACTAAGATTAAACTCCTTGCTTTCCTATGCAGAAATAGTAAACCTACTACCATGGATTCTACCTTCTGTGTTTGTACGGTACCTAATCCAGTATGTCGTTATTTTTGAAGATATTGTGGGGCGCCTTGGTCTTGGGGGTTCTTTGCTTGCAGTTACTTGTTGTACGCCTTGCGTCTTCTAGTTGTGATCGTCGTGGTGGCATATTTTCAGTCGTCGGGTGGCGACGTAGAGTCCAGTATGTTTGTTTCCCCTCCTACACGCGCGCACACACCGTAACACAAAAGAAAAAAAATAAAATCATGGCACCTGTTATCAGCATCGTTGTTGTAACTAGGAGGGTCTTTACAGTCTTGGGAAGCCATGAAAGACATCTTTCTTAAGAAGTACCAAGACTAGTGCAAGACCAAAGAGTCTCGTAATGACATCTTTAAAATCCAACAGTTAGAAGATGAGACACTTGAAGATTATATGGAAATATTTGGTTATATCTCCCAAAAGTCAAAATACCATGACCTCCTAGAGGATGCAATTAGGGCTCTTTTCCTTAAGGGAATTTCAGAAGAATACCTAGAGATGATTAACCTGATGGCATCAGGTGACATCTCTCATAAACCATTTGCTGAAATATGTGAAATGTGTAAAAATTACTCAAGGAGTAGAGCCAAAACATGGAAGAATGTTCAGGACCCTTACAATAGAAACATAAAACCAATTAGTTCAGGTGGTATCACGAGAGCATATATAGGGAACCTTTTAGAAAACTTCAAGACATACATCTTAAGAATAATAGGTTCCCAGTTGGATACCCTTAAAATAAAAAAGAGACAGGAGGAGGAAAATGAAACAATGAGCATATATTTCCCAAGATGCAGGAGGAAGCATTCCTCAAGGGAATTCCCATTAGATAACATTTTAGTTTGTGGCTTCTGTACAGAAGACCATGTGACTGAAAAATGTCCATCATTTCCTGGTTTATTAGCCATCTATAAGAGTGGAGATCTTGGGGAGTATTCTTATGCACCTAGGAGGCCATGGAAGCCTAGGAACCATCCCACATACCCAGATCTACAATCTCAAGTTCCACCCTATTATCAACAACAACAACAGTGGAACTCACTAGGTTGGAAAAACTGGTCTACCCAATACCAACATCCTTGGTTTCAAGGATGGAGAGGAGGACATAACCAAGGAAACGCTCAAGCTCCACCTATCCCTATGTCCAACCATCCCTATCCTCAGTTCCCACTGAACACTCTGTAGCTTTTGCTAGGATTTGTTCCACCACATTTACCTCCTATTCCACAACAAGAACCGCTATAATATCAAAATGAAAGCTCCCCAAGACTAACACTATTACCGACACAACTAGTGTTGAATCCCAATAATAATCCCCCTCAACCTCTTCACAATGTTGAGATGCATTCTTTCCCAACATATGTTATTACTCCTATTCCATTATAGGAAATTCAACTAAGATCGGGAAAAATTCTAGATAAGCAAAGACCTTCAGTAGTCATCCAGGAAGAAGAAGAAGAAGAAACCACCAAACAACCCATGTATGACACTAGGTGGGAAGATGTTATTATCCTGAAGAACCAAGAACCCAAGCTTCCCCAAAATGAACCTTCACAAATTATGAAGGTCAATCCTTATCCAGACTGATTGGTAATCGAGAAACCTACCACCCGACCAGAATTTGACATCTTGAATGAATTGAAAAATATTTGTGTCAAGATTCCACTGCTTCAAGCCATTAAAGACATTCCAATCTATAGTAAGGTAGTCAAATAGATATTAGCATGTATTTGAAAACTATGAAAATGAACGTGCGTACCTGACCATGATATGAAGAAAAAGGTGCCCTGGGGGCTCGGGATGAAAAGTGACCCAGGGACAGCTATGATGTAGGTGGCGGGATGCTGATCCCGTGGCTGAAGACGGTTTGAAAAATGGACACCTTGGGCTCCCGGAATGGTGAGTGGAAGTTTGGAAAAAGGGTTATATATAGCTGTAAGGCCCACATTGCCACCTCATTTGTACTTGCTGCAACAGTGACTAGACGAGCATACTTCAGAGGAGATTTGGAGATTCGGGGAGGACGAGGCACCCGATCGACGTTCTGCGAGTATCAGGTTAGTGGTTTGATCATCCTGCATAGAAATAGGTTTTCAATTTTTGGGCAGGGTTTGTACGGGGGGGCGTACAGGGGTATTTAGGGGGTTTTGAGGGGGTGTGGGGCCCACATGCACGGGCAATTTGGTGAAAGGAACGCATACGTGTGTTCATGTGAGTTGAACAGACACGCATCAGTGCGTGCCTGTAGGTTTGACAAGCGCACACTGATGCGCGTCTATACAATGAGAAGGCGCGCATAAGGGCACGCCTGTGAAGTGAACAGGTGCACATGGATGCACACTTGTTCAGTGTATAGGCACGCATATATGCGTGCCTGTGCAATGAACAGGCGCGCATGGGTGCGCGTCTATGGGAACAAAAACCGCGCCTGGGAGGCAAGGTTGAAGGGTAAAAAATGAGTCTTTTTGATGCTGTTGATGGTTATCTGATCTGATATAAGACTCTGTTTTGTTTGCAGGTGGCCAGCAGTGATGAGCAGTGTGTGGGGGTGCCGCCACCATGGCGGGCCATAGTGCGGCGAGTAGCAGTGCTGGCTGCGATGATTAGTGGACACCTGTCGCTGGGGCAAGAGGGTCCTATGGGTGGTCCGCCACCGCCTGGGGTAGGTGGTGGTGCGCCACCACCTCCTCCTAAGGGAGGAGCAGGTGGTGGTGCGATAGAGGCACCGTGACTGATGTACGATGTGTATCTAATTTTTAGTTGTATATAGGCTGGTGAGCCAATTTTTGTACCGAGGTGCTATGCTAGCCTACGGGCATATGTATTTTTGTATGTAAACATTCGAATGGCCTGATGGGCCTTTATATATATATGAGTATACATATTTTGAGATCCTGATGTTGTCTATATGTGTTTTTGTTGATGATGATGATGATGCCTATTGTATCTATATGCTGTGACATGATTTATGAGATGTTTATGTATGTGTATCTTGATGTGATATATGAAAATCTAACACCATGTCAGCTATTAGGTCTGTTGTTTGATTCAATTGTCTTGAAATATGTGTAAATGTAATGGAATCAAAATTTCAAGATAACAGTCTAACCTGCAGGTATTTGCGAAAGAGGCATGGATCGCGTACACGGTATACATTGTTGAGCTGGAGAACGACTAGTTGAGAGTCGAGGAAGACACTAAGGTGACGAATATGATGATGCTGGGCGTCGGCCAGGAGGCCAATGACCGCAGTTTATTCGGCTTGGTTGTTGGTTGCTGGCCCCAAACATATGCCGCTTGAATGTAGCATGTCATGTGAGGGGGTGTATAGAGCCCAAGCAGCTGAAGCGAGATTTTGCATCCAACGGCTGGCGCCGTCGGCATAACCAATGTGGTAGGCTGGTGGAGGAAGCATCTATCAATAGCACAAAGGATAGTTTAGATGAGAGGGTAGGAGAAAAAGATTAAAAACACTAAACAAGAAAAAATAACCTAAAGTAGAATGACTACTTCTAAGCATAAAATTTCTTGAGGTATAACCCATTGACGGGTTCCTGGAGCGAGAGGCCTTCGGGGGAGGCCAAGATGTATGTGCCTTTGGTGAGGCAATGTTGGATGATGTAAGGGCCATGCCAAAGTGATTCGAATTTGTCGTGGCCAAAGGTATCATAAGCGATATCATAGGCTAGGATGAGGTCGCCTTCGCAGAATGATCGAAGGTTGACATGGCGATCAAAGGTAGTTTTGGATCGTTTTTTAGCTGCCTTGTTGTTCTGTAACGAAGATCGGTGATCTTCATCCATCGACTCCAAGTTCAGCAAGCGCTGCTCCATTGGAGCAGTGTCAGGTAATAGCTCAATTGCGGTGCATAAGGTGGGAATTTCGCACTCAATGGGAAGAGTTGCCTTGACCCCATGGAATAAATGGAATGGCATTAAAACCAATAGCGGTCTTTACTGCCATTCAATAAGCCCATAGCACAGAAAATAACATATGATGCCAATTGGTTTTATGTTTATTAACCGTGCGCTGTAACATGGTCTTGAGGACTTTGTTCACTGCCTTGACCTGTCCGTTTGACTGAGGGTAATATGGTGAGGCAAACTCGTGAGAGAAGCCTAACCGAGATGACAGTTCAATGAAGATCTCATTCTCGAAGTGTTTCCCATGGTCGGAAACAAGTTGGAGTGGTACTCCAAAACAGGATATGACGTGATTAAAGAAAAAATGCGCTGCAGTGTCAGCGATGTTGTTGAAAGTGGGCATAGCTTCGGCCCATTTGGTGAAGTAATCAATGGCGACAACAATGTATTTGTGACCATTGATGGACGGGGGATTACAAGTCATAAAGTCAATGCCCCATTTACAAAAAGGGCCGGCAGTAATGACAGGGTGAAGAAGAGCGGGGGGAGCTCGGGCTTTGTTGGCGTAGAGCTGACATTGCTCACATCGTTTCACAGCATGAATGCAATCATGAAACAAGGTAGGCCAAAAGTAACCGTCTCGGATAATCTTTTGAGCCGTGGATATACCCGAAAGATGGCCCCCACATGCGTTGTTGTGGCAGTCGTTTAAGACTCTATCGGCCTCGTCAATGGTCAGGCATCGATGAAGAATGGTGTCAACACCCCGCCGGTATAGGATGTCTTCGATGAGGAGATAGCGAGGGGCCTCATGGCGAATACGTCGACGATCATCTCGTGAAAGGTGGTTACTGAAATTTTGAGTTCATAGGTAGATGAGAAGGTCACCATACCAAGGATCATCTGACGCGATGTAAAAGAGATGTTCATCAGGAAAGTTGGTGTTGATGGGGGCACTAGTGGTGTCAGAGGGAAGGGCCGTGAAAAGTTCGGCGAGAATGAGGGCCTTCTTACTCTTAGGTGTGGAGAACTTGAGGTCATACTCTTGAAGGATAATGATCCATCGGGCGAATTTTCCGTTAACTTGTCGACGGCTGAGTAAATATTGCATAGGGTTGGAATCTACGACGACCTTGGTGGTGCGAAGCAGAATGTAATGGCGCAATTTCTGGACTGCAAGGACAACTGCAAGAGGAAGTTTCTCCTCATGTTTATACTTCAAGGGTGGTCTTGAGAGGTTCTTACTAACGTAGTAAATGATGTGTTCATGATTTTCATCTCCGAGCTAAATGAGGATGCCGACTACTGATACAGCTGATGCTGATACATAGAGGATGTAGTCGCGATTATAGTCAGGTGCACTAATTAAAGGTGCATTTGAAAGCACTGCTCTAATATCGTCAAATGACTGTTGGGCATAGTCATCCTAGTGAAAAGGGATGTCGTGATGTAGTAAGTGGAGGAAACCATGTGCGCGTATGGCGTAATCAGGAACAAAGCGTCTGAGAAAGTTAGCTTTTCCCTGTAGACTCTGAAGTTGTCGTAAATTTCGAGGAGGTGGAATTTCGGTGATAGCTTTGACTTTGAGGGGGTCTACGGTAAAACCACTTTGGGAAACAATAAAACTGAGGAGGCACCCGACGGTGACACAGAACACACGCTTGAGAGGATTCAAGCAGATGTTGTACTGACGACACTGTTGAAAAATGATTCGTAAATCATTGAGATGTTGGGTGCGTTTCTTGGACCGAGCTGTGAGGTCGTCCAAGTAGGTGAGGATGATTTCAGCCAGATCGTGAAAGATGTATGTCATCGCCCGCTGGAAGGTTGTTCCGGAATTTTTTAAGCCGAAAGGCATGACACGATATGCAAAAGTACCCCACGGGGTAATGAATGCGGTTTTATACTGATCGACTGGGTGGATTTGAATTTAATTATAGCCAGAGAATCCATCCATAAAGGAGAGAGCCTCGTGGCCGATGCAGTCGTCGATAATTTGATCGATGAAAGGTGTTGGAAAGTTGTCTTTGGGACATGCGTTATTAAGATTGTGGAAGTCTGTGCAAACATGGATAGTGCCCTATTTTTTGTCGACGGGTACAGGGTTGGAAACCCATGAAGTGTAAGCGATGGGGTAAATAAACCCGACCGTACGTAACTTTTCGATTTTGGATTTGATAGCCGTGGCTTTGGATGGGTGTAGCGGTCGCTGTTTTTGGTGAACTGGTGTGATGTCAGGCCAGGTGTCAATGCGATGCTCGACAATAGATGGTTCGAGGCCAGGCATTTCTGTGTATGACCAGGTGAAAATATCTCTATATTCCTGGAAGAGGGTTTTGTAAGCGGTGATTTCCTGAGGAGTACAAGCAGCTCCAATGATGATTTCTTCGACAATGCCAGTTTTAAGGGAAATGTCGATTTTGATGGTGGGGGAAATGTTGGCCATATTACCTTCTTCAAAAGTGTCCGGGGCAGGAATGGGATTGTTGAACCAATCGATAGGCCCAGACAGGATAAAATATTTAGTTTCGACGGTGTAAATGGGGTTTTGGTTAGGAGGCATGGGGGCTTCCTGTGGAGAGAAGAGGGCGCGATGATGTAGCGCATCCCAGGGAGAGTCTGGGTGGTTTAGTTCTTCGAGTATTTCCTCGTCACATAGGAAACGTCGGGAATACAAGGGGTCGTGAGGAGTGATCTTGGTAACAGTGTGATTGCCCTCGGATGAAGAAGCAGGGGGGACAATGTTAGGAGATGGGGAGGGTTCACTCGACATAAACCATATATTGAAGTACTGAGGGGTACCCATGGTAGTTGGATGGAGAGTATCCATAGGGGAATGAGCAAGAGAGTTGGGGGGATTGCGGGGTAAATCCTCAAAGATGTCATTAAAGAACCATGGAGGCATTGGGAGGGCCTCGAGCTCAGGAGAAATGACATGAAGATCCTCGGGTGACGAAGTAATGTCAATTATCGCCTCTGTGTGTCGGTGATGCGGGGCTAATTGACGTTTCCTGTATGCAAGGATCATAGGACACTGGTATGTAAAATGAGTTAATGAATCGCAGAGAGAGCAAGGTAACCTCATACGTTCATTGACTGAAGTGGTGACATAGCGAATGTCAGTGATATTTGAAGAGGACGTAGTAGGGCGTGGGTTGTTTTGGAAGTTCTGGCGTATGGCCGCTAATGTCTGCCGAAAGCACGACAGTGCTGGGCAATGGTGGGTGTAATGGCCATACTCTGAACATATAGCACAAGCATACTTGGTCCTCAACCTTTTACTACTGGAAGGGTTGGTGGTAGTAGTGGGACTAGCAGTAGTGGCGGGTGTTGTNTGGTGGGATGCGTGGAGGAAGTGGAGCGGTGGGCTCCTTCTTCTTCCTTCTGCCCCCAGCTGTAGCAGGGGGGTTAGTGAGTATGGGGGTGGTGGGGGTAAGGACAGGAATCATCATGGGAATTCCTTCCTGTGGGGGAAGGGATGGTCGAGGGACCATCTCTGGTGGGTGTAAATACCAAACTGGGATTGCTAACACCATATTAGGTAGTGTGAGCGTTGCGGCTACCTGAAAAGCTTCGATACCTGGGGGGGATAAAAGAAGGGAATTTGGGTGAGGGGTTGGGGGATTGTCTCCTAGGCGGGATTATTCCCTTGAGGGGATGTGGATTCATGGATTGTTGAGGTCGACACGAGAACAAGAGGTTCCGACGAGAGTGGTTCTGCAACTATTGAGACATCAGGAATGACTGAAGCCTCCTGAGGAGGAAGAGCATCCTCCATGTGAGTTCCGTTAGATGAGACGATGCATACTTGATTAGGGGGAAGGAGTGGTGGTGCTCCATGGTACGTCCCTAACAAGGATGGATCTTTAAAAATCCCAGGACCCATCTCGACGAGTGGATATGCGTCTGGGTTGGTGTGGATGAGAGGAAGAATGTTATCGAGGTTGGCAGATGGGTTAGGCTCATAATGTAAGACTTGGTCGATGGTAACGATCTTCCCATTGTGGGGAAACATCATGGTCCGAAAGAAGGAAGAGGCTACTGCCTTCATAGCATACATGTAGCTACACCTGAACAGGATATTATAATCTAGCGGGGCGTCGATAACTTCGATAACAATGAGGATAGTCTTGCCCCTGAGTTCAACGGGAACATTTTGGAAGAGCCCTTCAGGAGAGGATGGTCGTTCGTCATAAGCTCGTAATGTGATGGTAGAGGGAATGAGTTCCGGGGAACCAAGTTTCTGCCATACTATTTTGGACATGATGCACATAGAGGAACCTTCATCGATGATACACCGATGAACTGTGATGTTCCATATTTTCACTGGTATTTGAAAAGCGATCAAGGCGGGAAGACGAGGTTCTCTGCTATCAAGATCGAAGGTGATGAGTCGAGTATCTGTAGGGTCGACTGTCCCCAAGGCGGAAAGTAAATATTTCCGCTGTGTAGGACAAGTCTGGAGGACTTCCAAGATTGACATGGCAGCTGGGGATTGTGCTAAGTCATCTACCAAGCTATAGTTATGAGCTTCCCTAGCCTGTGGATTGTGGACATTCCTGCGTAAAGGGATGCGAGGGATGTGAAGTGGTGGTTCGGCGGACGGGTGAGGGATCACCAATGGGGGTCCCATTGGTGTAGGGTTTGTCTCTGGAGAGATGGGAGTAGACTCAGCGGGTGTATGGTACTAACGATTACGTGTTTGCAGAAGAATTTCTGCCTCACTGGTGAGGAGAATTGTACGTTCTACTAGATTGTTGGGTTTGTGATATTGTCCCACCTGAGGTGGGGGATGTTGCGCGTCCTATTGGGTGTTGATCACCCCTTGATGTGGAATAGGGTTTTGCAGCACGGCAAGCAGGGTTTGCTGTACGTATTGTTGTGGTGCCTGCTGAGGGGTGGTTTGTGTAGGAGAATGGGGAAGACTACCAGAATCTTTCAGCCATTTGAAATCAACGATCTGGGGGCAATGGTGAGTGTAATGACCAAACTCACCACAAAGGGCACAAGGGAAGATGGTTTTAACATTATTCCTTCCTTGGCGTTTGTTATTATTTCCCCCTTGGGGATTTTGGTTTCCTTGGTTCTGGTTGCCCCCCGGTGGTTGGTGCTGTGGGGGTTGATTCCCGCCTTGACCGGGGTTGTTGTTATTCCTGTTTTGACCTTTCTTCTTGGAATTGTTTGATGGGTGAGTTGGATTGGATGTATTCAATTGTTCGAAATTTTGGAATTGTTGAGCGGCCGAAGGTTGAACAAAGTTTACCCCCGCATGTGGATGTGGGGGAGCCATGGGTTGTGGAGGACCAGGAAATGGGAAATATGGATTTTGTGATGGTACTGATCCATAAGGTACATAGGAAGGCATAGTGCTTTCACTAGTACTATAAGTTGAGGTTGAGGGAGTACCACTGTTTGTGGGAATAGGTGGATGTATGGGAGGTATCGGTGGTGGTCCACTGATGGGTGGAGGTATAGCAATAGGGTATGGTTGTTGATAAGGGGGTGGGGGGTAATAAGGAGTGCCCCCATATGCCGGCGGGTATTGGGGTGTTCCATACATCGGTGGTGGTTGGGGTTGTGGACCGCAGTGTGTGGTGGCACCTATTAGTCTGTTTACTGAGTGAGACATCCTAGGTTTGTCTTGGCCAAACGACACAGGTTTTGGAAGATCAGGAAGTACCGTGTATAAGTACCTTGACTGTGCATAAATGAGGTCATACTATTGGGCCTTACTGATGGCTTCTTCTTCATATTGAGGGAAGGTGGAAGCTACATCCTTACCAAGTAGAGAGACAAGTGATCTAAGAAACCAGTCGAGACATTGCTGCTTGGTGGTTTCTTCTTTACACAAACTACGTCGCCTACGCCACTCATGAATGTGGTCAGCGATGTGGGTGGTTGAGGCTTGTTTGAAGTTAGATAGTAGTTCGAGACCATTGTCATGGCGGATGGGTAATTGGAAGAAGGTCAAGAATTCTTTGGCCAATGACTCAAAGGTCACGTGGGACCATGATTTTTCTTCGACATACCATTTGGCTGATGGGCCAGTAAGTGTGTGTTGAAATAATCGCAGTCTGATGGAATCATCCATAATGATATTAGAAGAACACCATAGATGAAAGGTCATGACATGGTTGGCGGGGTCATCCCCCGCCTTTCCATCAAACTTTGGTATGTCTGAAGGAAGTTTTGTTGG
Source organism: Picea engelmannii (assembly GCA_009831015.1). NCBI lineage: Eukaryota > Viridiplantae > Streptophyta > Pinopsida > Pinales > Pinaceae > Picea > Picea engelmannii. The sequence continues at coordinate 296,736 of ML809340.1, forward strand.
CATTGCAGGCCATGTGGCGTCATGCAATATAGGATCATTGGTGAGTTTGGTGAGATCCGTTATGTTGAGAGAGGCCAAATATGGCATCTGTAGTGGGGGGGGAGGGTTATCTCCGACCATGGTGTGTTGTGAACCTGAACCTTGATGGGGACTAGGTGGGTTGGTGCTCCCTCCTTGAGAGGAAGTGGGTCCTCCGCTCCCGTGTAAAGGAGAGCGAGTGAATGGATGACCTTGGGATGTAGGCCTGTTGTTAGCCAATACAATTTTTTCAATTGCCCTTAAAGCTGCCTACACCTATGTCTATGAACTTCAAATTTCTGTCGCATTTTGCAAACATAAGACATTTTTATTTCATGCGACATTTGCAAATTGGTTTCGAGTTATTTTTCACGACTGAAAGCGTGAAAA
>ML809341.1:91643-109523 GCA_009831015.1 Picea engelmannii
TTTGGTGCATGGTTGATGCACTTATTCATGGTAGAGGTTGATGTACAAGTTGGTGCATGGTTGATGCACTTATTTATGGTACAGGTTGATAAAAGGTTGAGGTATAGGTTGATGCATGGTTGATGCATGTTTCATGTTATTGGTATAGGTTGTTTGGTGCAAGTTTGTAACAACCCTAGTTGAATATATGCTTAGGGATTATTAAGTAAAAATTAATTAGGTAATTAATTGTCCTAAACATTAAAGGGGGCGATCCTCTGACTATAAAATCTTACCAAAGAAAAGAAAGGAGTAGATACTTTGTAGTGATTGTAGAAGTTGGAAGAAGATAATAGATTTCTTATAAAAAATGTGAAAGTCAACTTTAATATCAATTGATACATAAATAAGTTAAAATCATCATAAAAGTGAAAGCTTATACTGATTATTAAAATAAAAAACACAAATATTATCAAAATTAAAATAAAAAACACAAAAAAAAATATTAATTTTCAAAATTTATCAAAAATAAAAAAATTCTTATTATCAACACTTTTAACCAATAGTATAATCAACTAATTATTTATAATGATTATTTTCACTCCTTACAAAATATATCAACTTAATAATTAAAATAAAAAACACAAATATTATAACTATATTTTAGATTAAAATAATTATAATAATATTACATATATTATAACGATAATGCATATAATTCCAAAGGATTATCACATGCGTTGCGCATGTAAGTCCAAAGGATTATAAGAATCTTATGCAGAAAGCTAGTGGCCCAATTTAGATCATGATGAATTTTGAAAAACGTAAGTATTATAACTATAGTGCATATAAGTTCAAAAAATTATAATTATAAAAGTTAAAAGTAAGATGTTTATTGGAAATAAGGTACATACTTTTATCGAGGTAAATATGAATTTCATGAATGAATATTTGTTTTTAGAATGTTATCAAGAGTCATATTACTTTATATTCATAAAGAATATTTTTAAAAGGAATTTGTTGAAAGTATTAATATTCACTATAAAATTTAATTATTATTTTATATTAATAATTATGTGTTGAATTTTTTGGAAAACTAATTAAATTAGATTATTAAAAAAAATCATGAGTTTAATAGATTATTATATTTCAGATATGTTGGAGAAAATTGTCCCAAATATAATTGGAGTTTAATTATATAAACAAAGTCTCTTATATCACATAAATCTTATCTATAAAACATTTGGTTAGTGCTCATATATTGTCCATATATTTGACTCACAGTGATGATTCCGATGTAGTTAGAATTAGCTTCAACCTCTCAAATGTGGTAAAATATTAAATTTCAAGTGAGAAATTTTATGTTGCTTTTGGCCCTAGTGATATTGCATTTTTTCCTCTCTTTTTTCAAACTAGCTTCAACCTTTGATAAAACTCAAGGTTCGCAAAATCAAAATAAGAGATAAAAATGGAGAAGTGAGATAAAGAGAGAGAAATGATCTAGTTTTTTTTTTTAAGTAAAAAATATGGGACCTGTTATATTAGCATAAGAAAAATACAGTAACCGTTTGCGATGCCAGCTATCCTGCCTAAACAGGAAACCGGAACAGCTGGGTATCCCTTGCCATGTGTTTCCGAGCTAACAAAATTAACAAAATTAACAGTGTGTCGTCTTGCCCGAAGGAAACCAGGACTATCAGTCATGAAGTTTAAACTGTATGCCATGCACTGGTTCTAAGAAAACTAAGAACTAACTGGCATGAAGCCTAATTCATAACATAAAAAGCAAATTCTAACCACGAACATCATTTAACCTTTGAGCCTGCGCGCTTGTCCTTGTCCTCGTACTGTCGCCACCCTACTGGAAACGCATAAGCCTACGCGCACGTTGGGCATTGCCTCTTTGGAAGAGTTTTGGAGTGAGCTGCGAAGAGCAGGTCGAGTCTCTGGTCAATTCAGGCGAGGCGAAAGACTTGATCATCCAACAAACTCCTCAACTCGAAAATGAGAGTGAGGTACCCCAAGTCAGTGAAGAGTGGTTGCTCTTGCCTGTGGCTATCAATTGACACCGGGGGAATGGTCTCTGTTGCGTCGTGATGCGTATGCGCCTGTTGGTTGTGGACTTGTAGCGCTGCCTCCATGGGTGGTTCAGGAGGGATATCCTCTTGTATATAGCAGGGGGTGTAAGGCTCCTCTAGGCTGGTGTCTCTTGGGCCAGGCAGAATGCTCGCAGGCGGAGGCTTGCTGTCTGAACCAAACTCCGAAGGTGGGTTCCAATTATCCGACACTGTGAATAGAGTGTTCTCAGGGAAGCTCTCCAAGCCATCCTCCAGGGTAATTTCTTCCATGTACGCCATTGGAGGCGTTCGTGGTTTCGTGCGCCGTCGGATGGCTGCCATTGCTATTGCCTTCTCAAATTTCTTTTTCCTATGGCGTCGAGATTCGACTGTATACTAGGCAGCTCCCCTGTGCGGCTTCCCTCTCTCTTTAGGCATGGTGGGGGTCCCGTAGATTACTAGGGTTCTATCCAAATGGGTGGCTCTGCTCCAGAACTCTAATGGGGCCACAAAGTGTTGCTGCTGTTCTAGTGGAGTGGATGAAATGCTGCTGAAATACTATTGTTCCAATGGAGCAGATGCTGCAAAGGGAGAATGTCACTTTCCTTTGTCGATTTGGGTGATAAGAAGGAGGGATAACATGACCTCCATGGCCATTAAAACCTGTTGGTGAGTGCGTTGATGGCCGGTACCATTCCCTTGTGCGAAGGGGCTCATTGCATGAGTGTGGTTGTGATGATCCATGGAGAGTTAAAGTCTGAGGGGATAGTGGCTGGTAGATGCATTAATATCGCATCCCAGCCTGATCCCGCGTGGCTCCATCGCACAACGTGTCACCCCATCCGGGGAGAGAAGTGATCTAGTTGATCTGATGAGAAACCAAAAAATAAAAGAGGCGAGAATAAGTCTTTGGTGTGAATTTTATCATGCGGATCCACCCTTTATTAATTCCCGACCGTTTTCACTGTTGGGAAAAGTGTTGTGTTGGAACAATGATGATGCATATGTAGAGAGAGAGAGAGAGAGAAATCCAATGTCACGCATAAACATGTGAAGAATTGCAGTCCATCTTGGAAGTGAAAACATGAGAGAATCTTAACGAGAGATGCACATAGTAGATAGATCACTAATTGAGTGTGTAGATTGAATAACTAAAAAATGTTGAAGAAGTCCAATATGTATAAGAGATAGATCATTGTTCACTATGATTCTTGATCCATTGAAAGAAATTATGTGAGTCCCAATGGTGCAATCATGGCATCATGAAAGAAAAATCTTTGTCCTTCCCTGTTCTTCCATCATATCTCCTCTAACAACAAATATGAAACCACATCATCGAAACTCAAGGTATTTGTACTACTGCCTATGTCCACAACTAGATTATCCCACAGTCTGGTCAAGAGAACAGTAAACTAATACACTTATCTTCATATGAAATTTCAATCTCTACAAATAATAATTGACTTACCATAGTACTGAATACATTCAGATGCTCTGTCACTGAGTCTCCATCTCTCATCCTCGGGTTATACAACTTATTCTACAAAAATAGTTGATTTACCAAGGATTTAGACTGATACAAGTTCCCCAACTTAAATCATAACTCCTTGGCTATAGTTTCCCCTAAAACATTTAGTAATATTGAATATGAGAGACACAATCAAATTGTGCTCTTCGCCTTCGAATCCAACATTTTCCAGTCATTTTTTGATGTTCCTATAGGTCCAATACCTATATCCACCATGATTCATTGATCTTTGTCTACCAATAGATCTTCCATCTTGATCTTCCACAACTCAAAACATTGCTCATTAAATTTCTTGATCTCTATTTTCAAACTGCTCACCATTTCTTTTCACTTGAAGAATCAATACCACATATCTCCCACTATAACAAGGCTTATAACAGTCCTGAGCCAAACCCCTGACCACAAAGGTGTCCCCCTGAAACCAATAATTTCTCTGATACCAAATGTATATTTTAACCTTGTACAATATTTTACTGCAAATATATTTTCAATAAAAGAACATAAAAGATGCAATGGAAAATACACACATTACATAGATATTTTTCCCCTAGAAATCGAAACTGGAAAAACCAACATATTTTATATTCATTCACCTGATACATTGTTTACAATACAATCTAATTCCAAAACCCTAATCCAATGACTGGATTAGTCAATAACCCTAATTCCTCAAACAAAAATAGAAAACCATCAACGAAAAACAATGTTCCCCCAAACCCCCATGTAGTGGGGCTCCTCCCCCTGCAAATCCCCTAGACATGGGTGCTCCACTCCCCTCTTACCCCCATGCATGCACGGCGCAATGTAGACATTATTTCTAGTCATGCAAAGTGTAAATATTTTGAACCTGCACATAATAGATCTAGCTAAACAATAATACACACATATGTAGAGAGAATTGGAGAAAGAAGAAGAAAGAGAGAAAGAATGAAAGAATTCTCATTAACCATTGTGAATAATGAATAATTTACACGTGATATACTCTGTATAACTCAATGAGTGTGCATTGCTTGAGAACCAATGCGCCATAGTGGTGGTCTAGAGTGATCTGGACACACACCAATAGTTACAGTAGTGAACTTCCACCTAGTCTAGTCTCTCAGGTAGTTAAGGGAGTGAACTACCACCTAGTTGAGTTAACTAGTCAACTAGTCTTCAGTTAACTGACTGAACAGAGAGTAGTGAGGATTTAACTTAGGGAATCAAGGGTAATGCACTAGTATGATGATGATCCCAAGGCAAGGTGGAATTAGCATGGTTATGATTCCAATGTTGCATGGTGATAAAACCAATTCAACATCTAAACTCAACTCAACTAGTCAAACTGAAGTGTCAAATGAAAGAAAATATTCTCCAGGTGGAAATTTCTCCGCTAAAATATAGGAGACTGGATAATGACTAATTATGACTAATAAAAAAGGAAAAACCTTAGGAAAAAGAAATCCTAGGTGTGTGTGAAGTAACTCTAATAGCCCCCCAAGAACTATAGTGAAAATAAAGAATGGGTCCCGGCAACGAGGCCATGGTAGGTACCCAAATAAAAAAGATACACTTAAATAAAGTGAGGAAAGAGGGAAAACCTCGTGGGAACCCCCCACCCCACCCCCCACCCTCAAGTTACAATGTATGTAAAAAGAAGAACTACAATTTCTAGGAAACCATGTCCTTCACTCCAAGATGACTTCCTAGAGAATGAAACTTCTGCTCAGTGAAGGTCTTGGTGAAGATGTTTATCATATGTTCTACTGAAGGGTGTAACTGTAGGTTGATGATCCCCTCATGTACTAAGTCCCAAATGTAGTGCATGTGGAACTTGATGTGCTTTGTCTGTTGCCTCTGAATTGGATCTCTACAGAACTTCAGAGTGCTCTGGTTGTCACACTAGATGACGATCCATCGATAAAACTAAATGCCCAACTCAGTGAAAAAATGGTGTATCCACATATCCTAAATGGTTATGTTAACTACCCCTCTTTACTCTGCCTCGGCTGAAGATAGAGAATTGGCAACTTTCTTCTTGCTTGACCAACATATACGCCGGGAACCAATACTGAGTGAGTAACCATATGTGGACTTCCAATCAGGGCTATCTCTAGCCTAGTCAGAATCAGTAAAATCGATGAGATATAATGTAGAGACTGCTACATAATGAATCCCAAAGGTGATGGTTCCCTGTACGTATCGAAGGATACACTTTGCAGCCTTCCAATGTAGCTCATGTGACTCCTGCATGAACCTGGAAACTACACCAACTGCATAGGAGAGGTCTGGTCTGGAGTGTGTGAGATACAACAAGCTCCCCGCTAGCTATTTGTATAGTGTGTTGTCGACCAATGGAGTCTCCCCGCCATCCTCAAGTTTGACTCCTGATAGGAAAGGCGTCGAAGCAAACTTGTAGTCTTTCATGTAAAATCTCTCAAGAAGATCTCGTGCATACTTGGCCTGAGACAGTTTGATTCCTGATGTATCCTGACTGATATCGAGTCCGGGGAAGAAGTGTAGCAGACCCATGTCCTTCATCAAAAACCCGTGATTTAGAATCCTCTTGACTACAGCAATCGTTGAAGTCGAGCAACCAGTGATCAACAAATCATCAACATACAAAACTAAAAGTAGAAGTGAAACGGTCGTCTTGAGCATGTAGACATTCAGGTCTGATTTACAACGTATAAAGTTCTGTGACAATAGGTAGGAGTCCATCTTGTCATACCATGCCCTTAGAGCCTGCTTGAGGCCATAAAGTGACTTCTTCAGTCGACAGACCAAATATGAGTCTTGCATAAATCCCTATGGCTTATCCATGTAGATATCCTCAGAGAGATCACCGTGAAGAAATGCATTCTTCACGTCCATCTGATGGACTTCCCAACCCTCAGTTGTCACAATAGCAAGTGCCAATTGTATGGAATCCATCTTTGTTGCTAGAGCGAAGGTCTCATCATAGTCAATACCATGAACCTGTTGAAATCCTTTGGCAACAAGCTTGGCTTTGTATTTGCTAATTTGTCCATCCGCTACGCTCTTGGTCCTATAGAACCATATGCATTTGAAAATTTTCCTCCCAGAAGGAAGGGGAACTAGATCCCAAGTCTGGTTTTCAAGGAGGGAGTTGTACGCTTCTTGCATGGCAGATTCCCAAAAAGGATTTCCAGCAGTCTCGCCATAAGACTGTGGATCTTAAGACTGAACCAAGAAAAGATGCATGAAGGGAAATGGTTCAGTGGAAGTGAGTGAAATAGGAGCCTCCTCGAAATCAGATCGAGTCCTCCTAGTATCAGCTAGATCACCAATGATTTCCCCTGCATCCTGACGATTAGTTTATGCCCACTTGGGCCTTTTCTTTGGCTCTGCAACTTCATCTGGATGCTCTGACTATGCATCTGACTGTACTAACTCTAAATATGAATCATCTGAGTCCTCTGAATCAGAAATCTTGTCTAAAGAAGAGTCGACATGTGCACGCTCATCATCTCAAACAGGTGGAAGAGTGAAGGTGTCTGCATGCGGCTGTTAAGGTACATGTGAGACACTTTCCTCAAATTGGACACTATGCTCAATGATGAGCCAGTCCGAGGAAAGATCAATAAGTCAATATCCCTTCAGACCATCGGGGTATCCAACAAAAATGCACTCATTGCTCTATGGATCAAGTGCCTTCCTCTTTTCAGAGGGAATCCTTGCCCATGCACGTGAACCAAAAATGCGAAAGTGGGTCACTTCCTATTTGAGTCCACTCCGAGCCTCGTAGGGGGTCTTATCCTTAACATATCTATGGAGAGATATGTTTTTGATGTATGTTGCACAATTAAGTGCTTAATCCCATAGTCTATGTGGGAATGACTTTGCATGCAACATGCAAGATGCCATCTCCTTTAGAGATATTCTTTTTTGCTCAGCAACTATGTTTTGTTGCCAAGTATAGGGAACTGTGTGATGCAACTGGATCCATGCCTCATGGCAAAGATTATGGATATCATGATTTAAATACTCTCCCCTATTATCATTTCAGAGGACTTTGATCTTCTTTTCGGACTGTGTCTCAACCAAGGCTTTGAAATATTTGAGGTGTTAAAAGACCTCATATTTTTTCCTCAGAAATTAGATGCAAGTAAAACGTGAGAAATCATCAACAAAAATGAGAACAAACCTCACTTTCTTGATGGATGGATTCGGAAAAGGACCCATAAGGTCACTTTGGATCAGATATAAAGGTGCGGAAGCTCGCTGAGACTTTCCTTTGTCAAATTTTTCTTGAGGGTGTTTTCTGAGAACACATCCATCAGATACTCCCTTGGAGAAATGGATTTCTGGTAGACAATCAACCAATTTGTGCTTGATAATATGTTGCATGTATCTGAAATTCAAATGTTCAAACCTTTCATGCCATATCCTACTACTTTCATAAGCATGAGTAAGAAGTAAAGAAAAATTGGGTTCAAAGAATTTAGAAAAAGGTATACAATCTAGACTGATGATATACCTCACAGTAGCAACCCTGTAGTTGGTTTGCATGTCGTATATGTCCACATAATTTGGTGTGAATATGACTTTCTTTCCAGTTCTGGAATTCATCCTCTGATACATAGAGAGAAGGTTGACATAAAGTTTGGGAATGTGCAACACATTCTCGAATCTTTTGCTGGGGAGTTCAATCCTTCCTTTGCCGGTGACTTCGACAAAAGAGTTTTCAGCCATCATAATAGGAGGAGCTTTGCATGCATCCAAAGAAGAATATACTGCATTTGAGGAATCCATGTGATGTGATGCTCCTGAATCGACGATCCAAGCATCGAGAGAGGAGTTAGTGGCAATCAAGGCATGGATAGAATTGCCTTTCTTGGGATTCATATCTTCTGGATTCTTATTCTTGGCACCCTCAGGAATGCCATCTTCAAGGTTGTTTTGCTGAAGTATTTGAGTCATTAGATCAATTTTTTTTTGCATGCATGCAGATTTTGAATGGAATCATTTGTGACAGTACGTGCATTTATACCCTTTTCTTCCCTTTTCCCCTTTGGATCCGGAGGCATCAGTGAGAATGTGGTGGACTTCCCAACCCTCAGTTGTCACAATGGCAAGTGCCAATTGTATGGAATCCATCTTTTTTGCTAGAGCGAAGGTCTCATCATAGTCAATACCATGAACCTGTTGAAATCCTTTGGCAACAAGCTTGGATTTGTATTTGCTAATTTGTCCATCCTCTACGCTCTTGGTCTTATAGAACCATCTGCATTTGACAATTTTCCTCCCAGAAGGAGGGGGAACTAGATCCAAAGTCTGGTTCTCAAGGAGGGATTTGTACGCTTCTTGCATGGCAGATTCCCAGAAAGGATTTCCAGCACTCTCGCCATAAGACTGTGGATCTTAAGACTGAACCAAGAAAAGATGCATGAAGGGAAATGGTTCAGTGGAAGTGAGTGCAATAGGAGCCTCCTCGAAATCAGATCGAGTCCTCCTAGTATCAGCTAGATCACCAATGATTTCCCCTGCATCCTGAAGATTAGTTTGTGCCCACTTGGGCCTATGCTTTGGCTCTGCAACTTCATCTATATGCTCTGACTATGCATCTAACTATACTAACTCTAAATCTGAATCATCTGAGTCCTCTGAATCAAAAATCTTGTCTAAAGAAGAGTCGACATGTGCACGCTCATCATCTCAAACAGGTGGAAGAGTGAAGGTGTCTGCATGCGGCTGTTAAGGTACATGTGAGAAACTTTCCTCAAATTGGACACTACACTCAATGATGAGCCAGTCCGAGGAAAGATCAATAAGTCAATATCCCTTCACACCATCGGGGTATCCAACAAAAATGCACTCATTTCTCTGTGGATCAAGTGCCTTCCTCTTTTCAGAGGGAATTCTTGCCCATGCACGTGAACCAAAAATGTGAAAGTGGGTCACTTCCTATTTGAGTCCACTCCGAGCCTCGTAGGGGGTCTTATCCTTAACATATCTATGGGGAGATATGTTTTTGATGTATGTTGCACAATTAAGTGATTCATCCCATAGTATATGTGGGAGTGACTTTGCATGCAACATGCAAGATGCCATCTCCTTTAGAGATATGCTTTTTTGCTCAGCAACTATGTTTTGTTGCAAAGTATAGAGAACTGTGTGATGCAACTGGATCCATGCCTCATGGCAAAGATTATGGATATCATGATTTAAATACTCTCCCCTATTATCATTTCAGAGGACTTTGATCTTCTTTTCGGACTGTGTCTCAACCAAGGCTTTGAAATATTTGAGGTGTTAAAAGACTTCATATTTTTTCCCCAGAAATTAGATGCAAGTAAAACGTGAGAAATCATCAACAAAAATGAGAACAAACCTCACTTTCTTGATGGATGGATGCGGAAAAGGACCCATAAGGTCACTTTGGATCAGATCTAAAGGTGCGGAAGCTCACTGAGAGTTTCCTTTGTCAAATTTTTCTTGAGGGTGTTTTCTGAGAACACATCCATCAGATACTCCCTTGGAGAAATGGATTTCTGGTAGACAATCAACCAATTTGTGCTTGATAAGATGTTGCATGTATCTGAAATTCAAATGTTCAAACCTTTCGTGCCATATCCTACTACTTTCATAAGCATGAGTAAGCAGTAAAGCAAAATTGGGTTCAAAGAATTTAGAAAAAGGTATACAATCTAGACTGATGATATACCTCACCAGTAGCAACCATGGAGTTCGTTTGCATGTCGTATATGTCCACAGAATTTGGTGTGAAAATGACTTTCTTTCCAGTTCTGGAACTCATCCTCTAATACACAGAGAGAAGGTTGACATAAAGTTTGGGAATGTGCAACACATTCTCGAAGCTTTTGTTGGTGAGTTCAATCCTTCCTTTGCCGGTGACTTCGACAAAAGAGTTGTCAGCCATCATAATAGGAGGACCTTTGCATGCATCCAAAGAAGAATATACTGCATTTGAGGAATCCATGTGATGTGATGCTCCTGAATCAACGATCCAAGCATCGAGAGAGGCGTTAGTGGCAATCAAGGCATGGATATAATTGCCTTTCGTGGGATTCAGATCTCTTGGCTTCTTATTCTTGGCACCCTCGGGAATGCCATCTCCAAGGTTGTTTTGCTGAAGTATTTGAGTCATTAGATCAAGTTTTTTTTGCATGCATGCAGATTTTGAATGGAATCATTTGTGACAGTACGTGCATTTATCCCCTTTTCTTCCCTTTTCCCCTTTGGATCCGGAGGCATCGGTGAAGGGTTTTGTGTACCCTTCCTTCTTCATATGTGCATGATCTTTTCGCTTATATTTATCTTTAGATTTCTAATATTTGTGGTTGTCGTCATGCACAGTGAATGCATCCGCCCTTTGGCCTTTGATTATGCCCATGTTGATGAGATTGGTTTTCTCTTGTGTGAGGGATTCGATAAAGTCCTCAAGTGAAGGTATCTTCTAGGTGGCTACAGAGGAGAATATGACAGTATGTAATGTGGATATGAAAATAGATAATTCAGGACCAATCTTGGAGAGAATGGTGAGAACTATTTGTTTCTCCTCCTTCAATTTATCAACCACGCAAGATTTGAGTTGCAACAATAAATCCTTGAATTTTGTAAATAAATCATGGATATTGTCGAAGATTTTTGAATCCAATGTGAGAAACTCCACCTCCAGCATGTCTCCCCTCATCTCATCCTATTTTCCAAAGATCCCTTCCAAGGTGGTCCAGGCTTCATTGGGAGTCTTATAGGAAGATATGTGAAAGAGGAGATCGATAGAAATAACACTGCAAATTGTTTTGAGTGCTTCATCCATGTGATTTAAGTACTTGGATTTTTCTATGTCTGATTTCAGTTCTGTATCTACATTCAATTTTAACCTGTACAACCCTCTGGTTCGGAGATCTATGGCTATTTTCTCCTTCCATGAAAAATAGTTGTACCGTGTAAGAATGAATTCTTTTTGGAAATCCATCTTTTCGATGTCTTCAATCGTTTGTACCTACAATTTTTTTTTTGTAGCATTTTCTTAACAGTTCGTCACCTCTGATACCATGTAAATTTTTTGACCCTGCACATAATAGATCTAGCTAAACAATAATACACACATTTGCAGAGAGAATTGGAGAAAGAAGAAGAAGGAGAGAAAGAATGAAATAATTCACATTAACTATTGTGAATAATGGATAATTTACACATGATATACTCTATATAACTCAATAAGTGAACACTGGAGGAGAACCAATGCACTATAGTGGTGGTCTATAGTGATCTAGACACAGACCAATAGTTACGAGAGTGAACTGCTACCTAGTCTAGTCTCTCAGGCAATTACGGTAGTGAACTACCACCTAGTTGAGTTAACTAATCAATTAGTCTTTAGTTAACTGACTGAGAAAAGAGTAGTGAGGAGTTAACTCAGGGAATCAAGGGTAATGCGTCAGTCAGGTGATGATCCTAAGGCAAGGTCAAATTATCATGGTGATGATCCCAATGTTGCATGGTGATAAATCAATTCAACATCTAAACTCAACTCAACTAGTAAAACTGAAGTGTCAACTGAAAGAGAATATTCTCCAGGTGGAATATTCTCCCCTAAAATATAGGAGAGTGGATAATGACTAATTATGACTAATAATCAAGGAAAAACCTTAAGAAAAAGAAATCCTAGGTGTGTGTCAAGTAACTCCAACACAATGAATATAACACATATCCAACACATAGTGCATCTTGCATTTCAATAATGACACCTCAATCATTTCAGTAATGGTCATCAAGAAATAATTGAGATGGTTTTCATGTCCCAAACTATGCAAAGTCTAATTGGGACTTTATATTATACAATACCCTTTTCTATTGAAGAGAAATTTTCTCACATCATCAAGACCCATTCACTCATAACTTATGTTTGAGAATTGTAATGGTGTACATAACTCCACTTCGAGGCCAAACATACCATTCAGAGTAGTGGAAATTTTAAGGATCCATACTTATCTTAATGTGAAGAAACCTTGGAGAATTGTACTAATTCTTAAAATGATAACAATACAAATTTTGGAAATATTCTTGTAAAAATATTCAAACATCTAATGATTTTATATATCTTCTATAAAATTTGGGTGAATTTTAGAGTAAAATAGTTTTACCCTATGGAATTTGGGTGAATCATTTTCGAAAAACTGGAAATTAGTGAATCTTTTTGGAAAAAGATATGGAAAATTATCCCACAGGAAAAAATTATCCCTTAAAATTTTCCTTTCTTTAGAGGCCATGTGATTTCTTAGTCCTTGAATCCTATAATATTCATGTATGGCCTAAGAACATACCCTTCCTCACCATATCAAGGTCAAAAAAACCTATACCTAGTTCTAAAAATGTCTTAATATCCTCAACATCCCCACTTGGAGGGCATGGATACACTTAAGAGGTTAGGGATAATTTCAAGGATGCAAATTTATCTTGAAATGTAGAAACCTTGGTGAATATTACTATCCATTAATATGTAAACTATAAATTTTTTGGCATATTTCTCTAAAAGTCTTCAAATTTGTCAAAATATATACACTTTCTATAATTTTTTGGTATTTTTTTAGGTAAAATGATTTAATCCTATAGAATTTGGAAGAACCATTTTTATCCTATAAAAATTAGAAATTATCAAAAACTTTTTCGGGAAAAAGCATGGAAAATTAGCCTAGGAAAAATTTAGCCCCTAAAATTTTCCCCTGGACATGTATGGTGGATCAAGGTGTTGTTATTGAATCTTGATGCTTAGTATATTCCTTTATGTTGTAAGGCCTACATTTTCTCCTCCAATTATTTCTAGGGCCTAAAGGCTCATGTACCTAATATTAAAGATATCCTAGTCCCACCCATATCCCTAATCAAAGGAAAGGATACCCTTCAGAGGTCTTGTGTGTTGGTTCGATGAATTTTTCATAGTCATGTATTCCAAAAATATTTCTTTATGGCACAATAATTATGTTTCATCACATGCGAATGTCAAGGGATTGAAGACTCATAACTAGTGCTCAACATATTCTAATTATGCTCGTATCCCTACTTGGAAGATATGGATTCCCATGGGATGTCTTATGAGGTATTTTGAGTCATGGTTCTTCCCTCTATATTTTTATAAGCTCCCTTTATGACCTAAGTCTTGAGATTCCTCCATAAACCATGTTCAAGATCCTAAGACTAATACCTAGTGTTGAATTTTTTGTTGTAATGTCACTGCTATCCTTCCCGGTACCCATGCCTTATGATCAAATCCTCCTAATGTCACTGATATCCCCACATGAAGATGAAGGATATTGAATCACTCTTAATATCTCTATTTTTCATAGTTAGTTTTGTATAGGCTACACAAATCCATCTTCTCTCAAACTACACACATATATAGTCAACCATGTAGATTCCATATATATTTGAGTGAGTGTGTGTGCATGCTTATTTTAAATAATATTATTTAGTATTTTCAATTTTTTTTGTCTTGACATATATCAGATTCTTAAAATACATATATCTTTTATTCCTTTATTCCTTTGGTAAGTTTTTCTACACTGCACATTTTGAGACCTATAATATAAATATATGTATATTGCTTGATTATGTTAAGAATTTCATATTGGGCACTAAGGAATGGCCTAAATAATTAAGGGCTTGGCTATAACGAATTTTAGAATTTAATAAATATATCCCGTTAAAATTATGAGATTTGTCCCAAATTGGGTGACAGGTGGTCATGACAACATTGCTAAGTCCTTGCACTTGGATGTGTATCCACTTGCCATTTCTTCATCAAGATTCTCTCCATGCACGAGGGATGATGATCAACAACAACCAGACCCAGACCCAACGGAGACGATGGAGGAAGTGGGAGGGTACGATGCAAATGGCTAGAGTCTAAAAATGATTAAGTCTCAAGTCCATGGAAATGAATTCTATTTGAATTCCTATCCTAGTGTCCTACATCCATGTGTGGAAGGGAAATAAGGATTTATTTTTCATTCCAGTCTCATCTCACTGCTTCAGCTTGTAACCTGTCAACGATTGGAAGCTGATCGATTTTGAATGTTTCATGGCCCCTCATGTTTATCGAGGAAAAGCAACCTTCACCCATAAAATATGTGTGACCCTCACTATTGAGGAGGTACCAATGCATTATCATAACTCTGTCTCTCCCTCGACGCAAGAGGTCATGCATCCCCTGAAATGCATCCCCTGAGAAAGAAGTTAAAATCATCAGATAATATCAAAATGATGAGGACGTTGATTGACAGCGGAGGGATATAGTTCCTGATTTGGAATGCACCCGTAATCGAGATACAATGTTTCATCACACTATTAAGATCTACTAGCAAACCAAGACACTGGTACCCCAAGCTTTTCTTCCTGAAGAACAAGACTATGGGAAGTGTGGACATATATTAGAAGCTCTCGAGTGTCTGAAAAAAAATGTTTCTTACGCTGGTCTCCTAGCTAGAAATGGAGGCTCCTTTGAGCTATCGTGTGATGGTTCCTTGTTGGTCTCTTCTCCCGTTCATCCAGATGCAGGGGTTGTTGTGGGGACCTCTAAGTCTTCAACCCAGGTTCTCCATTACAATATCTGAGACCCGCTCCTCTTTTTAATTTTTTCTCAGTTGTCTCATTCAATTATTTGTTTGTTATCTCTGTCACCTAGTCATGGATGTTTTTCTCAGTCAATGACTCAGTTTTATCTCCTCTGATTTTAGTTTTAATATCCTACAACTTCATTTTGGTTGTTATCCTTTTAGATGATTTGATAACTTCATTTTGGTTGTTATCCTTTTAGATGATTTGATAGGAAACCATACGCCTTGGGAACCTCTGATATGATCTGAAACTTTGTCCATTCTATTTATATTTTAGCAAAATCTCGTTCTTCTTTTTTTTCGAACGAAAAAAATGTCGAATACCTATATCAAATACCTAAAGGCTATTGTTGTAGAACCATTCTAGTGACTATTGTCCTATCCATATACAAAACTGGTACTGTCTCAAAAAAGACACAGAACATCTATACTATATTATCAAAACCTACTTACAAACTCTACAATCAAGTAAGATATGATAATTAAACTCGAAATTCCATGGTTTCAATGTCCTCTCCTTTTATGAACTTCTATAGGCGAAATGCTCCAACGGAAAGAGATAGTGCTATACTATATAATCAAAACCTACATACAAACTCTACAATCAATTAAGATATGATAATTAAACTGGAAGTTCCATGGTTTCTATGTCCTTTCCTTTTATGAATTTTTATAGGCAAAATGCTTCAACTGAAAGAGATAGTGCTTGTTTCTACTTAAAAAAAACATTACAAATTTTGAAAAAAATAGTTATACACAACAACAATGCATTTTTTAAAAGTGTAGAATTTTTTTTTCAGGAAAAATTATCATTTAAATAGTTAATATGTACAATATATGAAAAATATCATATTAATGTTAGAAAATCTTGAATTTCATATGGCAAAAAAAGTTAAAAAAAAATAAATTATATATTAAGAAAACTAATTCAATTTCCAACATTTTATCTTTTTAGACCATAATCATATTCATTTTGAAAATACCTTAAATCACCTCTTCAAATTAACAGATTATTGTTTCTCAATTTTTAAATTGTCACTCAAATTTATATTAGGATTCTCAATATGCATCAATTAATTATGTTTTTTCACAAACTTTTAAGAAAAGAAAATTAAAAAATGAAAAGCAATATATACATCCTATTAAAAAAAAATACTATTTATAACTATAATTTCTTATTATAAAAAAAAACAATATATACATTTTACAATCCAATATTGAAATATATTATATCACCCCATATTATTCACTATCATATTATACAAATACAAATATAAAAATAAATCTAATACCCATTAAATAATACTCATTAATTTATGAATCATTTACTTTTTCAAGTGGATACTTTACTATTATTAAGTATAATTAAAATTGTAAAGGATTAGGAAAAAGTACTTATTAGAAGATTTGAAGTTGTAATAACCATTACAAAATAATATGAAATGAAATGTTTTTTGGTTTTATTCTTAGTTTTATTTTCATTTTCAAACTGTTGGCCACTAATTTAAGATTATTTTTCAATAGTGTTGTTATTTACAATTTCTAAATCTTTTCACAAACAATTTTTCCATTTCTATTACAGTTTTAATGATCTTTAAGAATAATTCCATTTTTATTACAGCTTTAATGATCTTTAATAATAAATCAAATGTATTTTTTATACACTCACATATATTTTGTTTTAAAAAAAATTAAAACCATTTCTATTACAGCTTTAATGATCTTTAATAATAATTCCATTTCTATTACAGCTTTAATGATCTTTAATAATAAATGAAATGTATTTTTTATACATTCTCATATATTTTGTTTAAAAAAAAATTAAAAACATTATGATTAAATGTAAAAACTTACCCATTCAAAATGTACAAAATTATTTAAGAAGAAATATATATTTTTAACCAGCCTGTACAAGAAATTTGTAAAATGAAGTCTCATGTTCGATTCTCACCCGGCACCATTCTTGCGGGCTGGGTGGTTGCACAGAACCGAGAAGTTACCGATTCCCTTTGTAAAAAATATATATATATATATATATATATATATATATATATATATATATATATTCTTAACCATTAAACCTATTCAAACTGTATATCTAAATAATACTCACCAATTTTTTTTGAAATTTTCTAAATTACTTGATGGTTTGTTTCATATATGATGAAAACTATTACATAACAATAAAATAATAAAATAAGTCAATATTTGATTGAAATCCATCCAAATGGCAAAACATTTACACAATTCATTCAGAAATTTATTTATAAATATGCAAAGAATGAATGATTTTGTAAGGTGCAGTTATCAGTGCCAATCGCTGTGAATTTCAATTTTACAGTTGCAGCTCTACCGTTGTACTTCTCATTGAATCAGGCATGTAGAGCAGCTTACTGGGAAGTAACGCTTTCATAACATTTTTAAACTCAAATGCGAATGACACCAGCATAGAGATAACAAATATGTCTAAAACATAAAAAGCACGTTAAAGGAAAGTACAGACATCTCGCCAGATCCCAAGGAGCGGACAGATTTAGGTTAAAGTCGAGAAAATATGTGCACGGCAGTATTTCCTCGTCTTTGCTCAGAATGCCTGTTAAATTTATTTGTATACAGAGTCAGTTGGTTTACAGATCAAGAAAAGCAAACCGTGGGGCAAGACGTACCAATCTCTCGAAGCAACAGTACAATTCTCTCACTGAGAATTCATGCTTTCTACAAGTGCTCAAAACTC
>ML809341.1:110704-143377 GCA_009831015.1 Picea engelmannii
TAGGATGGTAGAGAGAAGTTGATCTTGTTACTTCCATGCCTTGAAAACAAGTAGGTATACTTCAAAAACTTATATCATGATAAGTGAGTAGTTAAGGAGAGTAGTCACTTGATTGGTGTATTGTGTCATAAGTTTTAGATGACCTTGTTGTATATAGGTTATTCATTTAAGATGACAGTTGTTTAATAGTTATTGAGAATTGAGGAACATTAAGTGTTGGTAATATGTGTGCATCACTATTACTTTCCCTACCCAATAATGATATCAACCTTGGACTAAGGCATATAAAGTGTTAAGATGTTGTAGCTATTGTAGCTATGGGGGATGTTGTAGCAGTGAAAGGATTTTGAGAGACCATGGAAAGAGATACATTGTGCATTAAAGAAACTTCATGATGGAGTGTGGGTAATAAATTAGAAGTGAATTTAGTGATGCATATTTTTTTCTAGATCATAGATGGAAATATGCACTTGGAGCCTACATAAGATAGCAATGTATTTCTGGATGGTCTAATTGGTAGATTGGTTCAACACCTAAAGGGTTGTCCAGAAGGTATCCCGACTATTGATAGTGTTGGCCGAAGACGTCGTTATTTACTTCTGTTCAAAGAGACACCTTTGTGCTTCATGTGTATTTTATGTTGTTGATATTCTCCCACCATTGTGTAGCTCGACACTAAAGATTATAGGGTCCAAATGTAAGTTTAGCACATTCATGCATTGTCAATTGATATGTGAAATAAAAGGAGAATGATTGGATCTATGCATAGATTTCGTCACCATTAAAATCATTAGAAAATATTAAGAGAAACTTTAGGGTCCTATAGTAGGTCAAATGGTGACATAGGCATGAACTTGTTTAAGTTCATATCTATGACCTTTGTAGCTAGTGCATTAATCGTCTTAGCTTGTTATTAGAGAAATGGATTCTTTCAGGGACCTAACCTCCCTAACCCTTCAGGTAGATATTTCGCTTCTCAATCTTTTGTTGTTCTATTGATATTTATTGAATATTCTTGTTTCTGCATATTATATTACATGTGGTCCCTTACATATTTTTCTATTGAATTACTTGCAAGTACTACCAAAAGAATCACATATGTGCTTTGGTCCCTTACAGATTTTGCTATTGAATCACTTGCTAGTACTACCAAAAGAATCACATATGTTCTTATGTAAGTGATGCATCCATTGTGGAAGTGAGCTTGAGAGGTGTCGTAATTTCTATAAGACTTTTTATTGTATTAACCTACCAAATTGTGTGCAAAAGGAATAGAGGGAGAGAGGGGGAAACACCTTATTATTGTCTTTGCTAGAGACCAAAAAAGAGAAAAGCTAAAAATTAGAGGAGGTGGATCTTGAAAAGTGGCTATAAAATCCTAGCAAAGAAGAGAGTAAATAACTTGAATTGATTGTAAAAGTTGGAAAAAGATAATGGATTTCTTGTAAAAAATGTGTAAACCAACTTTAATATCAATTGATACATAAATAAGTTAAAGAATAATCTCAGAACACTTAAAACTTATACTTAGAATAATACAACTATGTATATCTAATAAACTTTATCTTTAATATCAATTGATACATAAATAAGTTAAAGAATAATCTCAGAACACTTAAAATTTATACTTAGAATAATACAACTATGTATATCTAATAAACTTTATCATGTGAATTTCTGTTTACAATACTATGTATATCTAATAAACTTTATCATGTGAATTTCTGTTTACAATACTATGTATATCTAATAAACTTTATCATGTGAATTTCTGTTTACAATATTTGGTGACAGGTATGAAGTAACGTTTTTTCCCTACGTCAAATTTAGTCAGTCATGGTAGGTTTATACGAATAGTTGATAACTTTGGCTTTGTGTCACTGTGATAGAGAGAGGTCACCTGTATACGACACTGACATTGACCTGTAATAGTGTACCTCGTGTTAACATCCACTCAATGGGGATTAGGTTTGTCCTTTTAAATTATTATATCTTTAAAACTTTTCTATAATCTTATTATAAATTTTAGAAAGTTGTTAATTATTCTTAAGTCCATAATCTTCACATATTCAAAGAACTCTTCATATTTTACAATCTAATTATTTATATTAAAATTAGAAATATTTAAAGTGGCTAAACCCGTTTTTCACTTGAATGGAATTATATTCAAAGAAAAGATAAATCGAGCTTCTTGCCGAGTCAAAGGTGCCGACTCTTAAGTTTTAATTCAATGGTTCTTAGTTTGAACTTTGCTAGTCAAAGCTCAAAATTGAATGACAAATATCTGGAATTTACTTTGAACATATGTGATCACTGCCACTTGCAGGCTTACAGCCTCCCTTGGCCACAAAATCTATATATGTGGAAATTGGATAAGGTTTAGCCGCCTTTGAAGTCAATTTTAAAATATGGATTGACCCGAAGTAAACAGATTTGAAAACATGGATTGACACGAAGTAAACAGATTTGAAAACATCCAGACGTTGTCGGGCAGAGTTTGACTTTGGTCAAGCACCGATTTTTGTTTTCAAGTGAAGCTATCTAAACGTTTTGCGTTTTTATTTTTTCCATTTGAGATGGGTTTCATTTAAAAATTGATGAAAATTTTAGAAAAATAATTAAAAGGATAGATTTCAGTAATTCAATATACATATTGTTAATATTTTGATAATTGTTGAAAACACTGAATTTATTTATATATTCAAAAATGTTATTTAAACATTGTAAAATTGTAATTTTAATAACAATGATGTTACCAAATTCCAATAAAATAAAAAATATAGAATATTTATACAGATTATGCCTTTTCAAGTTGTCATACTGTTGAAAAGCACAATTTCAACCAATTGAAATCCAAACATTACTTTCAGTGCAATACAAATCCGGGTCGTAGGACAGAGCTTTCAACGAACACCAACTTAAATTCCTGAGTTAAGCACTTGTTAAGTCAAGGTCTTCTCCAAGTGTTGGCACCCACACTTTGAACCTATTGGAATCCAAACATTACTTTTACTACACTTCAAGTTATGTTGAAATATCAATTAAATGTGGAACTTTAATAGAGTTTCGATCGATTTCTTAAAGAAACTTGTCTGTCTCAAATATTTTTGGAACAAAGCCATTGGTGTTTTTTTGTTGCCAACACCTCGACACCTCCATCTTGAGTTTGACAGGCTACACCATTTTCTCTACTAGTTTCCATTCTTGGTGCATGATCGTTGCTTTGAAAATGAATTTGTTGCGTAAAGGAATTTGTAGAGATGGAAAATCCACTTGTTGAAACTTGTCTCAATGAAGCCAATAAATTGGATGTCTCGAATTTTGTCAATTGAAAATTCAAAATGCAGACCTTGATAGAAGGTTATGGTGTATTGACGATTGCGAAAGGAGATGACGCGCGAACCGATGCGTCTGCAGGTGTGACAACAACAAAAATACAAGATTGGTATAAGTGGGAGAACAAATCCAAGGTATTATTATGAATGTCTGTGAAAAATAATATAATTCCTCACATTAGAGATGCTAAGACTTCTAAAGAAACCTCGAAAACACTTAAAAAATTGTATGAGACTAATAATACAAATCATATTTTTTTTCTGAAGAGTAAATTTCTAAGTAGTAAAATGGATATAAATGAGCTTGTTAGTACTTTTCTTGAGAGAATTAAAGACATGAAAGATAAATTGGGAGATATAGGAGAAAATGTGTCAAACATTGATCTTGGCACAATTTTTCTAAATGGAATGCTAGAGGACTATCAAATGTTTATAACAGGCCTTGCAGCGAGATAGAAATCTCCTACCTTTGACGAAATGATAGGTATATTGTTGCAAAAAAAAGATGTGCACACGAATTTGAAGCCTCGGAATTCAGACTTAACAGTTGGACAAAGAAGAGATTCCCTAAACAAAAACCAGAAGAAGGAGGAAGAGGAGGAAATTCATTTCCAAAGCCAAATCAAGGTATGCCATATAATAGAAATAAACCTAAGTGTTTCTATTGTGGTAAGACTGGGCATCTTGCCTGAGAATGTAATAAGAAGAAAAATTATGAGGCTAGGCCCAAAGATAGAAAAAATTCATGACATTTTGCAGAAGAAAACCCAAATTTTGATTCAAAATATATTAGACTATTTGTGTCTAATGTTACATTGTCTACTGAAACTGATGATGTTGATGCATGGTTTGTGGATTCTGGAGCTTCAATTCACATGACATGCAACAAGAATTGGTATATAAACTTTAAAGAAACACATAATGGTGCCCATATTTATCTTGGAGATGATCGTTCTTACCAAATCAAGGGATATGGAGATATTCCAGTAACACTTCTGAATGGTACTGTCAAACACATTCGTAATTTTGTGTATGACCCGGGGATAAAGAAAAACTTGATTTTTGTGTCCACAATTACATATCAAAATTTGAAGATCGAATTCTTCAAGACACATTGTATAGTGAAGGACTTGCAGGATCATTACAAAATTGTTGGCTTAGGAGTCAAAGTTAGAGGTCTGTATAAACTTGATGTCACTAGCAAGAATCATCAAGAATTGACTTCTGCAACTATACCTACAGAAACTCTTTGGCACCAAAGGTATGGTCAGATTAATTATCATGATTTGTTGTTATTACAAAAACAAATTGTGGTTGAAGGGCTCCCTATGTTGAAGAATGAGTATGTTTCTTGTGAAGGTTGTGCATTAGGAAAGATGTGCAGAGATGAATTCCCCTCTAATTCTGATAGGAGAAACACAGATGTATTAGAAATTATACATACTGATGTTTGTGGACTAATGCAGACAAGGTCCTTAGGCGGTGCTTATTAATTTTTGTTATTTATTGATGATTGCACAAGATACACATGGGTTTATTTCCTTAGAAAAAAGAGATGTTTTTGCATACTTCAAGGAATTTAAAAACATGGTGGAGAAGCAAACAAAAAAGACCATTAAAATCCTCCGCTCAGATCAAGGGGGGGAGTACAGATTCAAGAACTTCATCAAGTATTTCAAAGATCATGGAATAGTACAACAATTTATAGTACCCCACACTCCACAGCAGAACGAAGTTGCAAAAAGGAAAAAACAGAACTTTGGTGGAGTGTGCATGAAGTATGATGAAAGGTAAGAATGTAGAAAATGATTTTTGGGTTGAGGCCATTAGCACTACTGTTTATTTAAATAATAGAAGTCCAACAAGGTCTCTTGATCATAAAAACCCTTCTGAAGCCTTGTATGATTCTAAACTAGTAGTTAATAATTTGAGGATATTTGGGTGTAAAGATTGTTCACATATTCCAAAGGAGAACAGGAAGAATATTTATCCTAAAGCTATCAAATATATTTTTATAGGGTACTGTTCAGAATTTAAAGAATATAAATTGTTTGATCCATCCACTCACAAAGTGTTTGTGAGTAGAGATGTATTTTTCCATGAGAAAACATAAGGAAATAATGAAGACAATAGTCATGAAGGATGGAATTTACTTATTGAATATGAAGAGGTCAAAGAAGAGAATCATCAGCAGGAAAATGAAACCAGTGACATGGATACATCCACCAGTGAACAAGAATCTTCACAAAACGGAGAAGAAGTCACCAACCAATTGAGAAGATCTTCACGATAGGTTCTTCCACCTGGAAAATATAAAGATTATGCCTTTATGAGTAGTATTTCAAATGTCATAGAACCCATGAGTTTTAATGAAGCTAATGAACATGAAGAGTGGATAAAAACAATGGATAAAGAATATGACCCTATAATGAAAAATAAAACTTGAGAATTAATTGAATTGCCTAAAGATAAAAATCCCATATGATGTAAATGGATATAAAAAACTAAATTCAAAGAAGATGGTAGTATAGATAAATATAAAGCTAGATTGGTGGAAACGAAGTATTCACAGAAGGAGGGCATTGATTATGCAAAAACATTTGCACCAATAGTTAAATTAAATACTATAAGATTGTTAATTGCATTAGCTACATAGCACCATTGGAGGCTTCACCAATTAGATGTAAAATCTGGGTTTCTGAAAAGTGGCCAGGAAAATTTACTGTGCAAATTAAAGAAAACATTGTATGCATTGAAACATGCACCTAGGTCATGGTATGAGAAGATAGATTCCTTCTTTCTTCAGCAGGGTTTTATGAGGATAAAAAGTGATCCAAATATGTATACCTGGTTTGATTAAAAGGGACATGTTGTATTGATTTCCTTATATGTTGATGATTTAATTATTGTACAGGAAACTCAAAAAAAATTGATTAGTATAATTAAGAAGCAGATGTCACACATATTTGAAATGAAAGATCTTGGTGAGTTACATTACTGCCTAGGTCTTAAAGTTTGGAGAAATGTTGGTCAAACCTTTGTGTCTCAAGGTAAATATGTTAGAGAAGTACTTAAGAAGTTTAAAATGGATCAATGTAAAGTTTCTTATGCTCCAATGCAACAGAAAATGAAACTTTATTGTGATGATGGTTCGAAGGAGGTAAATAGTACAGTATATAGACACATGGTGGGATGCTTGAAATATCTCACTACAACCAGACCTGACATAGCATATTTTGTTAGTGTATTAAGTCGGTTTATGGAAAAATGATCTGGATTATTTTCGACATGAAATGAGAGCGGAGATATAATAAGGAAATGCACAGAGATATCGCAGATATTCAATAATATAACAGAAATGTATCAGAGATGCAACCATAAACACAGATATACAGTAATACACGATTTCTATTAATGAAATAAATGTATAGAGAGTGTAAAAATACAGAGTGAAAGACTCGCTAGAATGGTGGTAGCTTATCTCTGAGAAGAGATGTGACGGCTAATCGCATTCGCAAGAAGATGGTTACAATGAGGCTCTGAAGGCATTTTTACAATAAACGAGAATGTCAAAAGTCTTATACATCCAAAAACCTAACCCTAGGAAATGAAGCGCCAAAAGTCATGTGGGCCCCATTTGGGTAAGTTAGTACATTAACTTCCCGAGGTCGTAACTTTTTCATACGATCTCCGTTTTAGGCGTGTGATAGCTCGTTGGAAAGGTATTTTCGAGGAGATTCATTTTGGGGGCTCAGTTATGTCTTCATATACCATTGAGAACCTCAATCTCGAAAAATATTCATTTGGACCCTCAAAATGGCCCCGGAAGTTAAAACCTGCTAAAAATAGTACATTGCCAAAATGGCCAGAAAACTGTTTTGAGCCATTTGGAAAAGGTGGGTGGCCACCGATATCCACCTGGATAAATCCTCCCTCCTTAGGAAGCAATGGTCTCAATTGCATTGAGTTTCTGGGGGAGAGGGAAAAGTATTTGTTGCATCTTCATCTTGGTGAGCTGCTTGTCTTGTTGGAGAAGTCACGCTGCCTAGTTTGTGGAAATTTGTCACGAACCCGTGGCTGGAAGGTTTGGACTTTTTTAACCTATCTGGCTATTTTAGATGACAGTGTGCAGAAGGAATCTTTGTGCTTTGCTGCAACCTTGTCGACCTGCTTCTGTTGGATAGAAGGTGCTTTGGTCGAAGCTGTGGTGGCTGCAATATCCTTCTGTTCACCCTTTGAATAGATTGTGGAGAAGATGAATTTTGTAGTATGAGATACTACCTTGTGGCACTATTTAGGTGGGGCAGTAGTTGGAACTACCTCTGGTATCCTGTAGAGATGACCCCCCAGAGTAATAATGACACTACGGGGTCGAGACTCATAGATAGCATGGCGTTTCCACATATATGGCTGGCCCAAGAGAACATCACAGACATCCAGTGGGGAAACATCACATAATACCTCATCCTTGAAGGGTTGGATGCCATATGACAATCAACACTGCTGGCTGACACGAAGATCTCGTCCTTGGCGAAGCCACCCAATGTTGTATGGTTGCGGGTGTGGTGTTGTCGACAATCCCAACTGTTTGACAACCTCTGCTTAGATGAGGTTCTTCTGGATTTCGCTATCAACAATAAAATGCAGCGGGGTCCCTTTCACCCACATCTGTGAATGAAAAAGGCGCCCCCCCTCTTCTGGATCTGTTGGTTCTTCTGGTTGAATTGCTGCGGTCGCGACAATAGCAGTGGGGTTTGCGTCGATGATATGTCTTTTACCAGTATTTTCAGAATCATATTCTGAATCAGTGTTCGGTTCCTTGTCTTTGATCTCGGCCACCAATGACTGTTTTGAGCGACATTCATCCGTGTTGTGCCAGGGGCTTTTGTGGAAATCGCACCATTTTTCGGTGTCCTTCTTTGTCTTCCCATGACCCTTTTTTTCCTATGGCTTGGACTGGTTTTCGGGAGACCATTTGTTAGGGTTGTCTTTGTCATACTTTGGTTGTTGTGGATTTGTAGACCTGAACTCCCATTTGTTCTGGTGCTTAAATTTCTTCTCGATTTTAACAACATATCGATAGGCAACACCGAGTGATGAGATGTCTAGAAAATCCATTTCAGTTTGGATGTATCGGTGTAGAGCCCCACGGTATTTCAGAACCAAATGTCGTTCGGAGTCTTTGATACCTAGCTTGGTGCGCAAGGTATGGAAGGTATTGGTGAACTCCGGAACTGCTTGGCCCTTCTCTTGCCGCAGTGTGGTCCATCTCATGTATTGTTCCTCATAGTTGCCAATAGGGTAGTACTGTTCTTTTACTGCATCCACAAAAAAATTCCAAGTGGGCTCGGCCCCATATATTCCAGACTCCTCTATGGAACTCTGCTCCCAGTAAGTTTCCCACCAATGTTTGACATGGGGGAGAGCCTTAAGGAGTGCGAAGGTGATATTTTCCTTGTCTGAAAAATTATGAACATTGAAATAACCTTCTAGCAGATTTAACCATTTATCTAGGGCATCTGCATCTATTTGACCTTCAAATACGGGAATATCAAAATTAACCTGTAGCTTGAAAGGCGAGGTGCCTCCAAAGTGGTCGCTTGATGAATATGCGCCTGATGCTATTGGCAGGCGTTGAAGGATGTGGGAAAAATTCCTCATCATTTTGTCCCTCTGTCGCGTGAGAGCTTGCTCAAGCAACAGACTGATAGGATCGTCTGCTCCATCGATTTTCTTTTCTTCCGCCATTGAGGTTTTCTTGGGTGTGCGAGAGCGATTGTCCTCGAGAGAGACAAGCTCAAGAACCAACTTTCTATACTCAGACCTCGTCGGGGACATGCACTGAAAAACGATCAGGAGCAGCCTGCTCTGATACCACTGATCCTGATTATTTTCGGCATGAAATGAGAGTGGAGATATAATAAGGAAATGCACAGAGATATCGCAGATATTCAATAATATAATAGAAATGTATAAGAGATGCAACCATAAACACAGATACAGTAATACACGCTTTCTATTAATGAAATAAATGTACAGAGACTGTAAAAATACAAAGTGAAAGACTCGCTAGAATGGTGGTAGCTTATCTCTGAGAAGAGATGTGATGGCTACTCGCATTCGCAAGAAGATGGTTACAATGAGGATCTGAAGGCATTTTTACAATAAACGGGAATGCCAAAAGTCTTAGACATCCAAAAACCTAACCCTAGGAGATGAAGCGCCAGAAGTCATGTGGGCCCCGTTTGGGTAAGTTAGTACATTAACTTCCCGGGGTCGTAACTTTTTCATACGATCTTCGTTTTAGGCGTGTGATAGCTCGTTAGAAAGGTATTGTCGAGGAGATTCATTTTGGGGGCTCAATTATGCCTTTGGATATCATTGAGAACCTCGATCTCGAAAAGCCTTCATTTGGACCCTCAAAATGGCCCCGGTAGTTAAAACCTGCTAAAAATAGTAAATTGCCAAAATGGCCAGAAAACTGTTTTGAGCCATTTCGAAAAGGTGGGTGGCCACTGATATCCACCTAGATAAAAAAACCTCTATAAAACCATTGGAATGCAGTAAAAGGGGTACTCAGGTATCTCAAAGGCACAATTGATTATGGTATTAAATATACTGATTCATTCAATGTTGAGCTAATATTCTACTCATATTCAGACTATGCTCACAATATGGATGATTGAAGATCTAATACAGGTTATGCCTTTGGAATTGGAACTAGGATTTTTTCATGGAGCAGTAAGAAGTAGCCTACTATATCTTTGTCATCCACTGAGGCAGCATATAAAGAATTTTGTGCAACAACTTGTGAAGTTGTTTGGTTGAGAAGACTACTTGAAGATGTTGGAGAAGAATGAAGGAAAGCTATGGTAATCAAATGTGATAACTAGAGCTCAATCAAGTTGGCAAATAATCCATCTTACCATTCAAGGACAAAGGATGCTTATACTCAGTTTCATTGTGTTCGAGAAAAGATGTAGTCTAATGAAATTTCTTTAATGTATTGTAATACTAATGAAAATGTTGCTGATATTTTCACTAAGGCTCTTGGGAAGATACAATTTGAATTGTTTAGGGAGATGTTAGGTGTGGATGTTAATCCTTTCTCCATTAAAGAGGAGACCTAGAAATAATGGAGATTAGTTGTGATTTAATGTACTCCTCTGAACCGAATAATGGTTCCAATCATCTAAACCAAATGTCATCCTATATAATGGAATCCTCAATTGATTTAATAAAATGCAGCGTGGCTTTGATTTGATGGCCTCAAAGTGTTGCCTCGCCTGATAGCAACTGGTTCCATTTCATTCCTTCTATTTTCAAGTGGAACCTCTGATATGGTCTGAAACTTTATACATTGTATTTATATTTTAACAAAATCTCCTTCTTCATCTTTTTGGAAAAGTATTTTATATTCAAAATGTATGAATATAAATGTATCTGTATTTGAATTATATCATTACGAATGTCTAATACTATCAAATAACTAGAGGTTATCGTTGTAGAACCATTCTAGTGACTATTGTCCTATCCATATACAAGAATTGTATTATCTAAAAAAAGATACAGATCATCTATACTATATCATCAAAACCTACTTACAAACTCTACAATCAACTTAAGATATGATATTAAAGTCAAAATTCCATGGATTTTATGACCTCTTTTTTATGAACTCCTAGAGGCAAAATGCTCCAATTGAAAGAGATAGTTCTTTTTCTACTTACTTACAAAAAAACCATTACAATTTCTGAAAAAATAGCTATGCACAAAAACAATGCATTCTCTAGAATTGCAAAATTTCTTTTAAGGAAATCTCATTATTTATTATTTAAGTAGTCAACATGTGCAAAGCATAAAAAAGATCATACTATTGTTAGAAAATCTTGAATTTCACATAGTAAAAACAAAATTCTAAAAATAAAAATTATATATTCAGAAACTAATTCAATTTCCAACATTTCATCTTTTTATATCATAGTCATATTCATTTTAAAATTACTTTAAATCATCCCTTCAAATTAACAATTTTTTTGTTAAGAAGTACCAATCTCTCGAAGCAACAGTACAATTCTCTCACTGAGAATTCATGCTTTCTACAAGTGCTCAAAACTCAGAGAAAAGAATCGGTGGAGCAAAAGTGTCAAACAAAATATGCTTCGTGTCTCCTCTTCTTTCAGACTCCGACGACTTCGTGTCATTCAGACACCGGAATTCATCTTCAAGCATTCAGATATGGAATACCCTCACCTCTCCAGCTGTAGATCGTTTAGAATTGCAGGATCGTGCTGGGGAACTTATCCCTTTAGAAACCTTTTCCGTCATAATTTTCTGGTATGTCTGAATTTTGAAAAGAATTTCAAACAATTCTCTGTAGAGTTGTATAACAGAATCCAGCAAAACTCAGCAGATGCAAATTCTGAGAAGAGGCGTTCAGTATATAAAGAACCCTGATCATTCCGAATGTACGGGGTCAATAATACATGTTCCTCAATTATAAACATGTAAGTTTTGAGCTGCGGGTCTCGTGAAATTATACGGTTGCAGAAACACGTAGATATGGTAAAACACGTAGAGTTGTCAAACACGTAGAGTGGTTGAGACCTCCCTTCATTTATTAAGTGTGAGATATGGAGGGTCTGGCAAGTGGTCTGCTCGAAGGGGTCCTGTGTACCGTTTTTTCCAAAGAAACCATGCCGAAGTCTTCGAAGAGACAAAGAAGTCTGCACACGCTAGCTCGACACTTAATGGCTCAGCTACCCTCCTTACAGGAGCCATGCGCAGTTAAGGTGGCGTGTGAAGAAGGATTTCAGTACGAATTTGACTGAAAAGACACCAAACCCTGGGTGACTGGGCACGCCTCTGTTAGACGAATTTTTCTGAGTATATAGGCTCAGTTTTTGTATTTTGTAAGCATCGATGGTAGAGCAAAGCTCTCGATTGTAATGTTTTAACAGACGCTCTAGTTTTCTGGTTATGCATATCTATGTAAGATTTCTTGTTTTATGAAAGACAGTTTCCTTGTTTCATCTAGTTTTCATCTCATACTGAGGGAGTTCATGATTGACTGATTCACATGAATTATTGCAGTTGCATTATGATAAAGGTTTTATTGTGACACTATTGTATTCTCTGGTTTTTCGCATTTGAATGTAAGAAGATCTCGCGTTTAAATTCATTCTCCTACAGTCTGCTAGAAACCTGATGTTGACAATAAACCTTTTCATCTCTCTGATACAAGTATTTCCCCTACTCACCCTTACTACAACTCATTGTCTGAAGTATGTTCAAGACCTCACTTACCCATGCATGCCTGGCCTAGTTTCACAGTCGAAACAACATCGTCCGAGTTTACTTCCATTCGATCACCTCTTCCATACACAAACTGTGACATAAACTGATGGGTGTCGGGCTCTGCTCCTGCAAGCAATCCAAGAGTGACTTCCGTCGCTAACATTTCTGGCACCATTGCTGGGGACGAAGTTGAAAATTTTCCCCAGGATTGAACGACATTGAACCTCTGATTCCGAAGGTGCATCGGGTATCAAAGCCTTTGAAGATTGCTACTGTGCACCTGGTGACTCCATTGTGACGACTCCCCTGGGGAGAACCTGCTCTATTAATTGTGGCTTTTAGAGGCAGACACACGTAGTCTCATTCACAGATACCTCTAGCTACACCTGAAACTAATCTAGTGGTGGTTCTCAGAAAAGGAAAGGCCTCTGAAGAAGAAGCTCTCACCGTCGAACCAGGTAATCTGCCATCTCCTTTTGTAGTAACTCCATTCTCTCCTCCTCAGTTTCTTATTAGACCTCCTTCAGGGGTTTCCCGTTTCTTGAATTTTGGGAGTGTTCCTGCTGATTTTTCCCCTCCCAATCTAGGACTAGAGGGATAAATCCTTGTCACTCCCCTCTCCTCTGAGGTTGTACCTTGGCATAGGCCCAGGACTACAGAAAATCCCCCCACTCCTATCTTTACTGCTCCACCTCTTGTTACCGTTACTACTCCTGTGCAAAGAGGAGCACCTGCTGACTTGAGCTCGCTAGCCGTCTCCTTAAATCCCCTCTTGTTTCCCACTCCACTTCAGGACTCATTCCCAGTAGCCTCTTCGTGAACTCCTTCTCCTCCACCTAATATCCCTATGGCAGGAGCAAATCCTCCTATGAACAGAATGGAGGCCATTATAGTCACTAGGTATGCTCCCCTCATGCTACCGCAACCTCTCAACGCCCTCCCAGCAGATGGTTACCTCAAGCAGTTGCCCAAGTTTACAGGTGAGGGGGACATAACTCCAGAAGAACACCTAGAAGCCTTTTACCGTTTCACAGATGATAATGTCATCATGCATGCATACGTATGGATGAGTATTTTTGTCCATAGCCTTCAAGGTGAGGCTAGAAAATGGTTCAAATCCTTGCCTCCTGGATCTATTGATGGGATCAAAAATTTAGATAATGCCTTTTTGAGATAGTGGGGAGATAAAAAAGACTTCATGTATTACATGACAGAGTTTGGGTCTTTGAAGAGAAAAGAAGGAGAGTCTGTCTCCGACTTCTCCAAGAGATTCAATAAAATGTACAATAAAATCCCTGCTGAGATCAAACCCTCAGAAGCCTCTACAAAGATCACTTATGCCATCGCTTTTGATCCTGGTTTCTACCTCCTGCTCAGGGAAAGAAGAGCCACTACTCTGGCCCATATGCAAGATGCAGTCGTGGAGGTAGAATCTAATATATTGGTTGTTGATCGCCTCAGGAACACTGCTGGTAGAAACATATCCAGGCAGAGGCCTGAAGCTTCCTCATCCAACTCCTCTCCCCTGAGCCTTCAGACAGATGAGACAACTAGAATACTAAAGTCAATTTTCGCTAGAATGGATAGGTGGGAGTTAGAAGGGAAGCCCATGTACAGAAATCCTCAAAATGTTGATGGTAGAGGTTTCAGGAGACCTTATAACAATGGACCGCGGGCCTTCCCAAGGGAAGAAAGGGAGAAACACAGAGAAGATCAAAGAATTCAAACCCCTCTCCAAAATAACCTGGTCACTCATGAGGGAGGGGAGGAGATAGATGAGTTCGACCCCAAAATTCATTGTGTTGAAAAAGCTCCTCCTTTTCCTCATTTGTCTCAGTCTGCATATGAGAAATCCCTGATGAATGTTCAAATCCATGAGTTAGGTAAAGGAGAAAGGGTCGGTCACACCTCTAACAGATACAACCTCAGGTCAAGAAAGAAAGAGGGAGACTTTGACAACCAAGATCAACCCCTCATAACAGAAAGATCTACTAAAGCTGCAACAATCACTACTAAAGAAAAGAAGACTCAGAATGCTTCGCCAATAGCCAAGGAACCTGTCACTGAGGTAAGGGAAACTCCTAAGTCTATTCCTTCCTTCAATTTTGAGCATGAAATTCAGAAGATTAGAATCCTTGTACCCCTATCGGAACTAGTTAAAAACGAAGATTTCAAAAGGTCCCTCTCCAAGCTGCTAGAATTTGAGCTCCCCTAGCCTTCCACTGACTCAATAAATCTCCAGGATGAAAAGCCAGCAGTTTTCCTAGGGCCCATGGTAGAATATAGAGATGATTCATCCCCTCCATTCTACGCATCCCTAAATATACATGATAAAGTGTTGCATAACTGCCTCATGGATTCAGGGGCTTCCCATAACCTTATGCCCAAAATAGTTATGGAAGAATTGGAACTGGAGGTGACAAAAACTTATCATGATTTGTACTCTTTCGATTCGAGAAGAGTGTAGTGTCTAGGAGTCATAAAAGACCTGGCGATTTCTTTGTTTCAACTTCCCATGAAGAGTGTGGTCATGGATATTGTGGTAGCTGACGTTCCCCCCAAATCTGGCATGTTGTTGTCTAGATCTTGGATTAAAAAGCTTGGGGGAACATTACAGATGGATCTCACGTATGCCACCATTCCAGTTTTTGGAGGGGAACAAAGGAGGCTATATAGAGAAGCTCAGTTGTCCTACATTGTTAGTGATGAAGCAAATCCCACCAATCACCCCATCTTTGCACTTGACACCGACTTGGGGTCTAGTTTATTGAAGCTCACTGATGCTCTCGAAGACCCTTTCTAAGTCAGAAAGTAACCCAGTCTTGATTATCCGATTCCCCCTCCAACCCCTTCCATGTGGAAGATTTTTTTTTACGGAGCTTCTTCTAACGAAGGTGCTGGTGCTGGGGTGGTTTTCATATCACCTTGTCAAGAGGCCATGGCCCTGTCATACAAGATGGAATTCGAAACCACCGACAATGTGGCGGAGTATGAAGCTCTTGTTCTGGGTATGAGGGCCACAAAGGAAATGGGGATTAAAGAAATAACAATATTTGGAGACGTTGAGTTGATTATCCAGCAAGTCAGAAATGCTTATCGTGCTAATAATCCCAGCTCAGGAATTACAGAAATGAAGTATGGGACCTGATTGATAGTTTCTTCTTGGCCTTTAACATTTCTTTTATTCTGAGAGGGGAGAATACTTTAGCCAATTCTTTAGCTGTCTCAGCTAGTTTGCTCAAAGTTCATCTGCCGCCGATGGTCAAATATGATGTTGAAAAACGATATAGGCCCTCTGTACCAGACAATGTCAAGCATTGGAAGGTATTCGAAGACGATCTGGAGATTGAAAATTTTCTCCAATCTGTTGATGAATTCTCTGCATTGCACATTGATCAGGATCTCGACCCGGAAGGCAACCCTTACCCTAAGGTGTTTTTAAATAAAATTGCTAATCACTAGATTATTCAGCTGCCTAGCAATCACATTTCGAGAGTACTAGTCCCCTTGGAAAGACCGTTCGATGGGAATTGTGTTGCCGTAAAGGGTAAGGTTTCAAATGAAGATGACGATACAACCGAATGCAACATTGGCACATAGGAGGAGCTCAGGTTTGTCAAATTATCAAGCAGTTTGACCAGAGAACAGAAGGTCGAATATACTGAGTTGCTAAAAGAGTTTGTTGATGTGTTTGCATGGACATATGAAGACCTCAAGACTTATGACACATATGTCATTAAGCACAAGATCCCACTAAAGGAAGAGGCTAAACCATTCAGACATAAGTTGAGACAGAAAAATCCCATGTTGCTACCTGTCATGGAGAAAGAAGTGAAGAAAATTATTGTTAGATGCCCAAGTCATTGTCCCCTTGAGATATTCTGAATGGGTGGCCAGTTTGGTCCCAGTAAGGAAGAAAAGTGGAGAAATCAGACTCTGTGTTGATTTCAGGAACCTGAACAGGAGCTCAAGGAAAGACAACTATCCCCTGCCCAACATGGAACACATATTGCAAAGGGTAACGGGTGCCTCTAGGATATCCATGATTGATGGTTTTTCTGGTTATAATCAGATATCAGTCATGCCTGAGGATAGAGAAAAAACAACCTTCACCACTCATTGGGGTACATTCATGTATGCCAAAATTCCTTTTGGATTGATGAATGTGGGAGAAACGTTCCAACAAGCTATGGATATAGCCTTCATCGGGGAGAAGGACCAGTTTGTGGTAATCTATCTAGATGACATCATGGTCTTCTCTAGGTCAGACAAGGAGCACCGCTGCCACTTGAGGAAATTTTTCTTGAAGTGTCGTAGGTTTGGCCTATCCCTAAACCCCAAGAAATATTTGTTTGCTATGAAGGAGGGGAAGTTATTAGGCCATATAGTATCAGCAGAGGGAGTGAGAATTGATCCTAGTAGGGTAGAGGCGATTTAAACCCTGTTACTTCCTAGATACAAGAAAGAAGTTCAGGCCTTTTTGGGAAAGATCAATTTCTTGAGGAGATTCGTCTCAAATTTTGCTGAGTTGGTGAAACATATCACAGCCATGTTTAGGAAAGGAAATGAAGTAAAATGGACTGCTGAACCCAGGGAATCTTTTATCCAAATAAAAAGGGCATTGACTGAGGCACCTGTGTTGATCAGTCCTGACTATTCCAAAGAGTTCCTAATTTTCTCTTTTTCTTCTTTTGATACAGTAGCGGCGGTCTTGTTGCAGAAAAATAAGGAAGGGTGAGAGCAACCCATCGCCTTCTTTAGTAGGGTATTAAGAGATGCAGAGATCATGTATGAAATCATGGAGAAACGGGCCTATGCCTTAGTGAAAGCTCTCAAAGATTTCAGAGTCTATGTCCTGCACTCAAGGGTAATCGCATACGTTCCTTTGACTTCTATGAAGGACATCCTTATACAACCTGATATAGATGGGAGAAGAGGCAGATGGATCGCTAGAATCCTGGAATTTGACTTGGAGATAAAGCCCACCAATTTCGTTAGGGGGCAAGGTTTAGCCAAGCTACTGGCTGAATCCAATTACGAAGCCTTGGGCGTTAGTTTCATGAATACCTGCTCACGAATTCAGCAAGTTAAGTTTCCCAGTCAACGCTCTCAGGAAGGCGTATTGCTGGAAGAGTTGAAGCCCCGGGATGGAATGTGTAAAAGTAAGGAAAGAGATTTGAAGCTCAAGGTAGTCAGATATTGCCTCATTTGGCAAGTTTTATACTAGAGAGACCCTCTAGGAGTGCTACTGAGATGTCTGAACCCACCAGAAGCCCAAAAAGTTATGTTTGATTTCCATAGAGGCCTTTGTGGAGGGCATCATTTCTGGAAGACCACGACTCACAAAATCCTCAGGGCTGGGTATTACTGGCCCACTTTATTCCTTGATGTCAGCATAGAAATGAGGGCCTGCATCAAATGCCAAAATTTCTCAGGGAAACAACAGCTTGGGCCACTACCACTGAAGCCTGTGATAGATTCATCACCTTTTCAATAGTGGGGGCTAGACTTTAGCGGGGAAATTCATCCTCCCTCAAGTGGCCAACACAGGTGGATCCTAACTGCAATAGATTATTTCACCAAGTGGATAGAAGTTGTCCCTACCAGAATTACATCCCACAAAGTAATTATCAGCTTCCTGGAGGATCTCATAGCCAGATTTGGCTGTCCCAGCAGGATGGTAATTGATAACGTTGTTTCTTTCAAATCTGAGCCTCTCATTAAGTTCTGTGAGCAGTTCCAAATCTCGCTAATTCACTCCACCCCCTACTATCCCCAGGGAAATGGTTTAGCAGAATCCTCCAACAAGGGCCTGATAAGGATCATCAGAAGACTATTGGAGGACAACAAAAGGGCCTGGGAGTCAAAGTTGAAATTTTCTTTATGGGTTGATCGAGTGACAACGAAGAAATCCCTGGGCACCTCACCTTTTCAGCTGGTTTACGGAGAAGAGGCAGTTTTTCCCACTCAGCTCGCCTTACCTATGGCGAAGTTCTTTCAAGATTATGAAGGAGAGATAGATCATATTTTCAGAAGGATTCATCAGATAGTAGAAGTACAACAGATCAGGGAACGGGTGAGGGACATCGCTCATAGTCATCAGCAAAGGGTCAAACAAGCTTTTGACAGGAAGGTCAGGAAGGAGTTCGAGATCGAGGATTTGGTACTTAAGTGGGATGCACCCAGATAGGATAAGGGAAAACATAGAAAGTTTTATGCCCTATGGATCGGCCCCTTCAGAATCTCTGAGGTCTTCTAAAACAACACGCACCAGTTGCACGATCTGGAGGGTGAAGAGGTTTTCAACAGCCCAGTAAATGGGCATTTTCTAAAGTAATGTTTTGTTTGAGCCTTAGACGACTCCTTTGTTTGTAAATATTATCCTTTAGTTCTTTATTCATTTTCTGTTTGTATATTTTCGTCTTAGTAAAAGACTCCATAGCCTAATAGAAAGGCACTGAAACTGGAGAATGAGTTCTTAGAGCATCACAGGGATGACTCTATCCCCCATGGAGCCTAATGTTAGCGACATTATTTGTCTTGGGGATCAAATACACCTAGGTCTACAGGTTAAGTGGGAAGCGCCTCAGTGCAAAGCAGGAGAGTCTCTTTTCCGATCACAAGTCAAGCGAGCAGGCAAAGTGTTGGTTGTCAGCCATCGAGATTCAACTGCAAAGCTAATCGATGGTCATCGGGATTTTGGGGCTGCCGAGTTGTCTAGGATTTAGCACGAAGCGTAGCACTAATAGTTCAAGGAAAATCTAGGTCGTTCAATCCAGTTGGGACAGGTGGCAGTCAGTCGGCATTTCGAGGATCGACGTTTCGGGAGACAAGGAGCCTCCCATTCTTTACAGCTGAAATTGTCGATCAGTGAAACGCCGAAAGAACCTTTGGAGCCAAGCCCACGACCCTAGCACCAGGTCACATCAAGCGAGCCTATGAATGTGGGTAGCCCCCTTTATAAGAATGAATGTTATCTGGGTCATTCATCTGAAGGACGCACGGTGCACATTCGTGTCACGTCGGCATTCGGGAGTTCGAGGGGTAAGCACTCCTCGTCATTTCACCTCTCAAAACCTCGAATCCCAAAATAGCGAAAGCACCCAGAACTAGGCTCATGGTTTTGGTGCCTGGTCACAAAGGAGTAGACCTAAAGGAGGGGCACTAATGTTTATCATTTGACGAGATGGGCCCCAAAGCGCTGGGAGTGATCTCAACCGTTCATCCTGGGTGAACATGTGGTGCACGATTAGGTCCTCCCAGCCTTTCGCTCATCGCGATTTCATAGCAGGAAGACTTGCTCCTTCCTATCCACGAATCCCAAAAGCGCTGAAAGCGCCCAAAGGCGGGCCCACCATATCGAGGAGCAGTCTCAGCCGTCCATCTAAAGGGGACACCTGGTGCATGATTAGGCTCCCCGCCTTCTCGCCCATCACGATTTCGAAGTGCAAGCAGCTCCCTCATATCCCCGATGCGCGAAGTGACGAGAGCATCCAAGACCTAGGGCCCACAACAGCGTTGGGTGAATTTAGGATCGTCAGATTTGAAGGATGCGTGGCGCCAGAATAATTCATCTCGGCGTGTCTCTTATCGTGATTTCAAGAAGCATGGATCAGCCCCTTCATATCCACGAACGCCGAAAACACCTTTGGGAGTAAGCACAAGGTTATAGCCCGTGGTCACTCGGGAGACAAAGAGAGTTGTGCAAGAGAGGCCAAAGGCACCGAGTTCAGTTACAGAGGAGATCATCGCGACCTCCAAGCACCATCGAATCCGATATCAATCCTGTGTCTCGCTTGGAGTAAATGAAGGCATGAACGAGTGGTTGAGACCTCCCTTCATTCATTAAGTGTGAGATATGGAGGGTCTGGCAAGTAGTCTGCTCAAAGGGGTCCTGTGTACCGTTTTTTCCAAAGAAGCCATGCCGAAGTCTTCTAAGAGACAGAGAAGTCTGCACACGCTATCTCAACACTTAATGGCTCAGCTACCCTCCTTACAGGAGCCATGCGCAGTTAAGGTGGTGCGTGAAGAAGGATTTCAGTACGAACTTGACTGAAAAGA
The DNA here is from genome assembly GCA_009831015.1 of Picea engelmannii. Taxonomy (NCBI): domain Eukaryota; kingdom Viridiplantae; phylum Streptophyta; class Pinopsida; order Pinales; family Pinaceae; genus Picea; species Picea engelmannii. The sequence goes on from ML809341.1 coordinate 131,398, forward strand.
CACCGAACCCTGGGTGACTGGGCACGCCTCTGTTAGGTGAATTTTCCAGAGTATATAGGCTCATTTTTTGTATTTTGTAAGCATCGATGGTAGAGCGAAGCTCCCGATTGTAATGTTTTAACAGACGCTCTAGTTTTCTGGTTATGCATCTCTATGTAAGATTTCTTGTTTTATGAAAGACAGTTTCCCTGTTTCATCTAGTTTTCATCTCATACTGAGGGAGTTCATGATTGACTGATTCACATGAATTATTGCATTTGCGTTATGATAAAGGTTTTATTGTGACACTATTGTATTCCCTGGTTTTCTGCGTTTGAATGTAAGAAGATCTCGTGTTTAAATGCATTCTCCTACAGTCTGCTAGAAACCTGATGTTGACAACAGACCTTTGCATCTCTCGGATACAAGTCTTCCCCCTACTCACCCTTACTACAACTCGATGTCTAAAGTATGTCCAAGACCTCACCTACCCATGCATGCCTGGCCTAGTTTCGGAGTCAAAACAACATCATCCGAGTTTACTTCTATTCGATCACCTCTTCCATACACAAACCATGACATAAACTGATGGGCGTCGGGCTCTGCTCCTGCAAGCAATCCAGGAGTGACTTTCGTCGCCAACACCTCCTACGCTTCTAAAATGTCTAATCTATTAAATCAAATATACCTACTTTCATTAAACATACTTAAATTCCTATTACATTCTACAGATGAGAGTAATTCCTCTAGATCTGTTCATATCTCCAAGACATAATGCAAGTACACTTCTCCTAGCTATTACATTAATGCTTCAGATTTCAAAATTCAAAACGTTTTTATAAAAATGTGCCCTTTTTTCATCTCCGCATCCAACTGTTCCTTTGGCTAGGCACGTTCTTTGGCTTTGTATGATGCTCTTGCGTCATACTCCCTCGCTTGAAAATTTTCATGATCTCTTGCATGGTCTTTCCATGCTTTTGAATTTTTGCTTCATCCTCCCAACTGGCATCTTCAACTGGATGTCCCTTCCACTTGACCAAGTATTCAAAATACTCCTTTCTCTTGGTCTTTCTTCTAATCCTGTTATCAATTATTCTTTCCATCTGTGGCTCTACAGCTACAGGCATTTGTTTTGTCCATTGAATTTCTTTTTGTTCCTCCTCTGCTCCCGCTTCTTCAGCTTTGTAAGGGTACAAATCCATGACATTGAATATCGGTGAGATTCCAACCCCATCGGGTAATTCAATCTCATATGCATTTGCCCCAAATTTTCTTATGACCTTGCACTGTCCAATCTTTTTCATCTTCAACTTATTATATGTTCCCCTTGGGAACCTCTGCTTCCTCAGATGTGAAAGAATTAGATCACCAACTTCAAATTGAGGTTCTCACCTATGTTGATTTGCTCTCTTCTTGTATTCCTGACTTGAATTCTACAATCACTCCTTGATTCGACTGTGAAGCTCCTTCATTCCTTACGGAAAGTCCTATGCACTAGCACTCCTGAATTCAATTTGTTCTGAATCTTTCAATTCAGAAACTCCCCTTGGCTTCATTCCATATACAATATGGAATGGACTGTGCTATGTGCTTCTATTGAGTGAATCATTGTAAGTGAATTCCACCTGTGGCAGAATGTGATCCCATTGACTGTGGTGTTCATTCACTAAGCTTCTTAACAAATCTCCCAAGCTCATGTTCACGAATTATGTCTGTCCATCTTTCTGAGGATGATATGCTGAGCTAAAAGACAAATTTTTCCACAACTTCTTCCATAAGGTCCTCCAGAAATGTCCTATGAACTTGGTATCTCAATCATAAACGATACTCTTTGGAAAACCGTGAAGTCTGACGACTTCCTTGAAAAACAGGTTCACAATATGAGTTGCGTCACTGGTTTTCTTGCATGGTATGAAATGTGCCATATTTTAAAATCCGTCGACTACCACAAAGATCGAATCACATCCTCTTTGTGTCCTTGGTAGTCCCAATATGAAATCCATGCTCACTACATCCCACGACCTTTTCGCTATGGGTAATGGTTTGTATAACCCCATGTTCTACCTTTTTCCTTTCGTGTGCTGACAAATTTCTTGACATCTATCCTCATCCCTAGACAATAATATGAGCTATTCAACTTTGAGAACGTCTTGTCATGACCGAAATGTTCGGCCAATCCTCCACTATGTTTTTCCTTCAGTAAATTCTCCGTCATGGAGCATTTCGGAATACATAGTTGATTTCCTTTGAATAATAATCCATCCTGGATCATGTATTTAGTCCATTGGCTTCTGTCCCTGAGAATTTGATTCTCATATGCCTCATATGACTCTTTAAAATCTGGGTCGTCTCGCTACATTTCTTTGAGTTTATCAAAACCCAAAGTCTTGACTCTAAATTCCTGCATAAGCAAACATTTCCTACTCAAAGCATAATCAACTTTGTTAGCAGTTCCAGAAATATGCTTAATCACAAAAGTAAAATTATGCATGTATTCAACCCATTTAGCATGCTTTTGGTTTAACTTCTCCTGTCAAGTCACGAATTGTAAAGCGTGATTACCGATGTACAAAAGAAACTCCTTGGGAACCAAATAGTGTCTCCATTTCTTTAGCGCTTGTATGACTGCATAGAATTCTTTGTCATACGTGGAGTACTTAATCTTTGCTTCATTCAGTTTTTCACTTAAGTAAGCGATCATCCTATCGTCTTGGCTCAAGACCGCTCCAATTTCAAATCAACTCACGTCACACCTGACCTGGAATGTCTTGATGAAATTTGGAAAAACCAGAATTGGTTGCTCAGTGATCTTCTTCTTCAGTAAATTGAAGCTCTTCTCTGCTTCCTCCATCTAGTGAAAATATTTATGTCTTTTCTTCACCGTATCCATCATTGGTGCGCTAATTCCATTGAAGTTTCGGATAAATTTCTTGTAGAAGCTAGCCAAACCATGGAAGCTTCGAACTTCAAACACGCTCTTCGGCAATGACCAATTCTTAATCGCCTCTATCTTTTCTGGATCCATCTTCAACTTATTTGTAGAGATAACAAAACCCAAATAAATGAGTTATGTTCTCATGAATGACAATTTATTCACATTGATCAACAATTTCTCTTGCTGTAATCTTCTCATTACTGCAACTAAATGCGTTAAGTGTTCTGCTTTTGTCTTGCTGAAAATTAATATATCGTCAAGATATACAATGACAAATTTCCCTATGAAATCCTTTAGGACTTCATTCATCAACCTCATGAAATTCATGGGTGCATTCATTAAGCCAAATGGCATGACAAGCCATTTATACAGCTCCTCATTCATCTCGAATGTTGTCTTCCATTCATCACATTCTCTCATCCGAATTAGATGATACCCTCTTTTCAAATCAATCTTTGAAAAAAACTTTGCTCCACTCAAGAAATCCATCAAGTCATCCATCCTTGGCAATGGAAATATGTATCTAATGGTAATCTTATTGATTTCCCTTGAGTCTGTACACATTCTCCAGCCTCCGTCTTTCTTTGGGCTGAGCACTGTCGAAACAACGCATGGACTCAAGCTTTCTCGAATCAATCCTTTGTACATTAAGTTCTGGACCTACCTCTTAATTGCTTCATTTTCCTGCGACATCAAACGATATGCTACTTTGTTCGACAAACTGGCCCTAGGTATAATATTGATATGATGATTTATACTCTTGATAGGTGGCAACGAACAAGGTAGTTCATCCACTACTATATCAACAAACTCTCCCAACAACTCTTGGATTTCTTCTGGTAAATCATCTATCTTCATACCGGTGAAAACAATTATGGGCCTCCTAACCACAATAAATTGTGTGTCTTCCTTCTTCTTAACCTCATAAAGAAGTTCCTTCCCACTCATGAGAAGTACAATGTTTCTCATTTATGTTTTCACCTCTTTATCCTTAATTGGCAGCAACATGTGAGTCCTTCCATTTTTCTCCAGGGTGTACATGTTCTTTCTCCCATCATGAACCACGTTTCTGTCATATTGCCATGGTCTACCCAACAATAGATGAAAAACATCCATGGGAATGACATCACATAATATTTAATTTTTATATCCTCCTATTTTAAATTCAACTAAACACTGTTTAGTGACATTTACCTGATGTCGTTTTTGTAGCCACGAAACTCTGTATGGGCTGGGATGTACAACAATCTCCATCTCCAGGTTTTCTACCATCTCTGTAGATACGATATTGTCTGTGCTACCACTGTCCACTAGGACCTTGCATACTCTATCCTTAGTTTATCAAGCAGTCTGAAACAGACTGTTTCTTTGGGTTGGGTTCTCTACCTCCTTCTCCGGCTTCAAGAGAAGTTTCCTCATCATTAAGGATATTTCACCCTCAACGTCTTCTGCCTAAACATTGCATCCTTGAGCTTCGACAATGTGAGTTTCACCACCTTATTTCTTCTTATCTGGACACTCATAGGATTTATGTCCGATTTTTCCACAAACAAAGCATTTCACTTCACCTCCTCTGGCCCTTCCTCTTCCTCTAGCTTGAGGAAAAGTATTTCTATCAGCATACTGCCTTCCTTGTGATCTTCCTCCCTTCTCAGGTTGAGTTTGAGGTTTCTTATCCTCTTCTTTAGGTCTCTAAATCCTGTCTTGGGCAATTATCTTGCCTCTACTTTGACTTCTACCTCGACCTCTTTGACCTTGCTTCTGGCTTAGCTTCTCTTCAGCTTTCAGAGCCATCTAATTTCCACAGTCTGAATGTTCATCATGCTCATCTCATCTTGAATGTCATATCACAGATCATTCATGTACCTTCCAACTTTTTCATCATCTCTTTCCCGATGACCTACTCTGATGTTTATCCTGTAGAATTCTTCAGTGTATTCCTTCACTGACATCAGCTTCTACCTCAAATTCTGCATCCTCTGAAACAGAGTGATTTGATAATCCCTGGGTATAAATTTGGCTTTCATATTTGCAACCAATCTATCCCATCTTTTGATTTTCTTCTTTCCTTTGCAACGTCTGTCAGCCTGCAGTTCATCCCACAATAGTGTTGCATGCCCTTTAAGTCTAGTAACAACATGTTTGACGTTCTTATCTTCCTCGACATCCTCATAGTCAAAGTATTTGTCTAGAGCTCTAATCTAGTCTAGAAGTTCTTCAACATCCAAGTTGCCTTCATACACTGGAATGTCCATTTTTTCTCTAGCACCTATCCTTGCAACAACCCTAAATAGGCGTTCATCTGCAACATCTTCGACTGCAACTTCTTCTCCTTCGTTTCCAGATTCATTTTCACTTTCATCCTCGCTGATATCCCCAACATCGACTATGCGCCTCTGTGTTGTCTCCATAGCATAAAGTCTGGCACGTAACTCATGCATTTCTCTTTCCATTGTAGGATTAGGCATTGGCCTATTTCTTCTTCTCGGCAGCATGGATGAAATTTTTTTCTCTTTTTTCTCTGCGACATAAAGCAAAGAATTTGTTTTGGGCTTTGATACCACAAGTGACGTAGACCTCCGACCCTCTATCTGAGATCTGCACAAGATCGTTCTAAATTCTCCTCGAGCTGAAGTGGCTCCCTTGGATCCCTATTGGAACCTCACGAATCTGATCCACGGGTCCTTTGTGAAAACCCACCCTATGAAACCTAACACTAGGTGTGAGCCTTGCATCTCCATGCAACCACAACTAGCCTTAGTACAAGAGCCTCTCGCAACTGTCGAGTTCGTGGGTCGAAGACCCTCGACTCCTCTTTTCCAAACCTCTGATACTCAAGATGACGATACAGGTATGGCTCATCCTTGTTAGCACCTGCTACATATAACCGTAGGCTAGGCTAAACACTAGCACTACTCACAACTCGTGACTTTGCGAGTTGGAGTGTTGAGCCCTCGTGATCCTCCTTTGCAAAAACACGAAGCACGATAAGTCAACGAGGGGTTGAATCTTTCCCAGGCAATGTGTGTCCACCACCTGTCACTCGCTTCCACCTTTTTCTGTGCACTCTATGTTTGCGCCACCTGTCAACCATGCAAAACCCACCTAACGGATGTGACATGTGTTTGCACGAGCCCTCGACGCTTAGCACCTCATGACTTCTGCAGTCGAAAAGAAATCCTTTCAACCCCCAAACCCCTGATATGTGATACCCCGCAGAGGTTCTGATCCAAAAATTCTATTGTTTCTTGGATCCAATGGTCTGGATCTCCTTCCCTTCTCCTCGTAACTCGGGACTTCACGAAAAACCAAGAATTTGGTCTGCCTCCAACTCTCACGAACCCTGAATTCGTGAAATGATCTCACGACGTGGGTTGAAATGAGATCAACGACCCATGTTGAACCACGATCAATTTCTCATGTTGATTCTTGATATTAAGGTGGTGAGTTTGTCCAACTCCTAACCGCCTTACAACTCCACTAGATCCTATGGTCCTCGCAATTTCGTGAGCTCTCCACGGAGAAGTCTGACCGCCCAATTCACTCCTCAATGGCTTCTGCCCAACGAGTGAGTGTTCTCCCTCCTAAACTTAAGTTCTATATGACAGTTTTGATCTCCGTCTCCCTTTGAACACTTCAAAGGTGTTATCCCTCCTGAGCTTTCACTTGCAAACTCAAGCCTCCAAAAAGAGCCTACTCGCACTCCTTGCGGCAAACCTTCAAATAACCTCTAGTTATTTGAGTCTTCCACCTTGTGCACTCTTTGAAATAATGGTCCCTCAACATTACCCTTAGTTGATAAGTTATAAGGCCTCAACCAACATGCGCACACCTTGCATGGCTCTGTGCTTCTCCTACACTTCAACTGTTATGAGAAAAACGATATCTCTCCTGAGCTTTCTGAGATAAAACTCAGACCCTCGTCAACGCACACCTTGCGGATGTTCACTGCACTCCTTGCAGGAATTCTCAAGAAGAGAAACAATTGAAACTCATTCTTCTCCTCTCTCAAACTTCATACACCCAACATGAAATCATACACATAACGCAACATTGAAACAAATGCATAACAGAGAACAAATCACTGTAAGCATACCATTCAACTAATGTAAACAGTAAGCATCATAACACCATGAAAATTGAGTCAAAGTTCAATATATTAACTCAAGTGCTCCTGTACATAGGTTCTTCTCTACAACTCTCTGCTACAACTCTACAGCTTATGAATTCTGAATGATCATCCCAAATTACAATGAGCCAAGGGTGAGGGTGTCTATATCCGTTTTCCCTCCTACGCTTCTAAACTATCTAATCTATTAAATCAAATGTACCTACTTTCATTAAACAGACTTAAATGCCTATTACATTCTACAGATGAGAGTAATTCCTCTAGATCTGTTCATATCTCCAAGACATAAATGCAAGTATGCTTCTCCTAGTTATTACATTAATGCTTCAGATTTCAAAATTCAAAACGTTTTCATAAAAATGTGCCCTTTTTTTAATCTGCGCATCCAACTATTCCTTTGGCGAGGTGCGTTCTTTTGCTTTGTACGATGCTACTGCATCAATATACCTCACCAATAGCAACCCTGGAGTTGGTTTTCATGTCATATTTGTCCACAGAATTTGGTGTGAATATGACTTTCTTTCCAGTTCTGGAATTCATCCTCTGATACACAGAGATAAGGTTGACAGAAAGTTTGGGAATGTGAACCACATTCTCGAAGCCTCCGTTGGTGAGTTGAATCCTTCCTTTTCCAGTGACTTCGACAAAAGAGTTGTCCCCCATTAGAATAGGAGGACCTTTGCATGCATCCAAAGAAGAATATACTTCTTTTGAGGAAGCCATGTGATGTGATGCTCCTGAATCAACGATCCAAGCATCGGGAGAGGAGCTAATAGCAATCAAGGCATGGCTAGAATTTCCTTTCTTGGGATTCAGATCTTCTGGCTTCTTCTTCTTGGCATCCTCAGGAATGACATCTCCAAGGTTGTTTTGCTGAAGTATTTGAGTCATTAGATCAATTTCTTTTTGCATGCATGCAGATTCTGAATGGAATCATTTGTGACAGTATGTGCATTTATCCCCTTTTCTTCCCTTTTCCCCTTTGGATCTGAAGGTATCAGTGAAGGGTTTTTTGTACCCTTCCTTCTTCATATGTGCATGAGATTTCCGTTTATCTTTATCTTTATATTTCGGATATTTGTGGTTGTCTTCATGCATAGTGAGTGAATCCAACCTCGGGCCTTTGATTGTGCCCATGTTGATGATATTCATTTTCTCTTGTGTCAAGGATTCAATAAAGTCCTCAAGTGAAAGCATCTTCCAGGTGGCTCCGGAGGCGAATATGACACTATGGAATGTAGATATGAACACAGAGAATTCAGGACCAAGCTTGGAGAGAATGGTGAGAACCATTTGTTTCTCCTCCTTCGATTTATCAACCACGCAAGATTTGAGTTGTGACAGTAAATCGTTGAATTTTGTAAATAAATCATGGATATTCTCGAAGCGTTTTTGATCCAATGTGAGCAGCTCCACCTCCAGCATGTGTCCCCTCATATCATCCTATTTTCCAAAGATCCCTTCCAAGGTGGTCCAGGCTTCATTGGGAGTCTTATAGGAAGATATGTGAAAGAGGAGATCGAAAGAAATAACACTGGAAATTGTTCCGATTTCTTCATCCATGTGATTTAAGTACTTGGATTTTTCTATGTCTGATTTTGGTTCTGTATCTGTATTCAATTTTAACCTGTACAAACCTATGGTTCAGAGATCTATGGCTATTTTCTCCTTCCATGCAAAATATTTGTAACGTGTAAGAATGAATTCTTTTTTTAAATCCATATTTCTGATGTCTTCAATCTTTTGTACCTGCAAAATTTTTTGTTGTAGCTTTTGCTTAGCAGTCCGTCGCCTCTGATACCATGTAAATGTTTTGAACCTGTACAGAATAGATCCAACTTAACAATAATACACACATTTGCAGAGAGAATTGGAGAAAGAAGAAGAAGGAGAGAAATAATGAAATAATTCACATTAACCGTTGTGAATAATGAATAATTTACACATGATATACTCTATATAACTCAATGAGTGCACACTGGAGGAGAATCAATGCACCATAGTGGTGGTCTAGAGTGATATGGACACACACCAATAGTTACGAGAGTGAACTGCCACCTAGTCTAGTCTGTCAGGCAGTTACGGTAGTGAACTGCCACCTAGTTGAGTTAACTAGTCAACTAGTCTTTAGTTAACTGATTGAGCAAAGAGTAGTGAGGAGTTAACTCAGGGAATCAAGGGTAATGCGTTAGTCTAGTGATGATCCCAAGGCAAGGTTGAATTATCATGGTGATGATCCCAATGTTGCATGGTGATAAATCAATTCAACATCTAAACTCAACTCAACTAGTAAAGTTGAAGTGTCAACTGAAAGATAATATTCTCCAGGTGGAATATTCTCCCCTAAAATATAGGGGAGTGGATAATGACTAATTATGACTAATAAACAAGGAAAAACCTTAGGAAAAAGAAATCCTAGGTGTGTGTGAAGTAACTCCAACATAATGAATATAACACATATCCAACACATAACGCATCTTGCATTTCAATCATGACACCTCAATCATTTCTATAACGGTTGTCAAGAAACAATTGAGATGGGTTTCCTGTCTCAAGCTATGCAAAGTCTAATTGGGACTTTATACTGTACAATACCCTTTTCTGTTGAAGGGAAATTTTCTCACATCATCAAGACCCATTCATCCATAACTTGTGTTTGAGAATTTTAATGGTGTACATAACTCCACTTCGAGGCCAAACATACCATTCAGAGTAGTGAAAATTTTAAGGATCCATACTTATCTTAATGTGAAGAAACCTTGGAGAATTGTACTAATTCTTAAAATGATAACCATAAAATTTTTGGAAATATTCTTGTAAAAGTATTCAAACATCTAATGATTTTATATAGATTCTATAAAATTTGGGTGATTTTTAGAGTAAAATAGTTTTACCCTATAGAATTTGGGTGAATCATTTTCGAAAAACTGGAAATTGGTGAATCTTTTTGGAAGAAGATATGGAAAATTATCCCAGAGGAAAAATTTATCCCCTAATTTTTTCCTTTCTTTAGAGGCCATGTGATTTCTTAGGCCTTGAATCCTATAATATTCATGTATGGCCTAAGAACATACCCGTCCTCACCATATCAAGGTAAAAAAAACCTATACCTAGTTCTAAAAACATCTTAATATCCTCAACATCCCCACTTGGAGGGCATGGATACGCTTAAGAGGTTAGAGATAATTTCAAGGATGCAAATTGATCTTGAAATGTAGAAACCTTGGTGAATATTACTATCCATTAATATGTAAACTACAAAAAAATTGGCGACATTTCTCTAAAATCCTTCAAATTTATAAGAATTTATACACTTTCTATAATTTTTTTGGTATTTTTTAGGTAAAAAGATTTTATCCTATAGAATTTGGAAGAACCATTTTTATAAAAACTAGAAATTAACAAAAACTTTTTGGGAAAAAAGCATTGAAAATTAGCCTAGGAAAAATTTAGCCCCTAATTTTTTTTCTGGGACATGTATGGTGGATCAAGGTGTTGTTATTGAATCTTAATGCTTAGTATATTCCTTTATATTGTAATTCCTACGTTTCCTCCAATTATTTCTAGGGCCTAAAGGCTCATATACCTAATATTAAAAATATCCTAGTCCCACCCATATCCGTAATCAAAGGAAAGGATACCCTTCAGAGATCTTGTGTGTTGGTTCGATGAATTTTTCATAGCCATGTATTCAAAAAAATATTCTTTTATGGCACAATAATTATGTTTCATCACATGCGAATGTCAAGGGATTCAAGACTCATAACTAGTTCTCAACATATTCTCAAGGGATTACGACACTACATTGACCTGTAATAGTGTACCTCGTGTTAACATCCACTCAATGGGGATTAGGTTTGTCCTTTTAAATTATACATTCTACATGTGACGCGACCGGCTCGTTTGTTCTTAAGCTATCGAGATCATAAAATTTAAAATTTGCGGAAGAAAATGAGTTTTTTTTAAAGTTAAAGTTTTTTTTTTTTTTTTTTTTTTTTTAATTCAGTAATATAAATTTAGATTAAATTATATATATATATTAAATTATCTTTTTAAATATATAAATAAATTTAAAGTGTTGAAAATTTTATAGACAATTCAGATTATACAGATTTAATTATTTAAATCTGTAAATTTAACAATTTTTAGTTAAATTTAAAACAAATTAATTAGATAAAATAACCAAAACATAAAATGTTTAGAGTATGGCCCAGGGAATTATAATAACATTTTGTTATTCTTAATTTAGTGCAAAAGTTAAAAACATGGAAAATATTATCGGAATTGGTGAAATAATTTGTAAGGACAATTTATACAACATATGTTAAGAATTGGTGAAATAATTTATAGGGACAATTTATACAAACATATGTTAAGTTTCATTTTATGATTTTTTTATTAGTGGTAGTCTAAACTAAATCAGTCTAAAAGTTCTATTTATTGGTATATATTTTTCACCAATTTTACTCAAAATCTTGCCATAAAAAATTAGAATTGAGTAGATATAATCAAAATGTCCTTGAAATTTTTCAAGATGTTAAATCCTTTATACATTTAAAAATAAAATTTAAACAATAGAAAATGAAAATTTCATAATCATTTATTTTATAAAATTCCAATAAAAAATTTCAAAAAAATAAAAACTTTTCTATAATCTATTTTATAACATTCCAATAAAAAAATTTCAAAAAATAAAACTTCCAATAAAAAAAAATTCAAAAAATAAAACTTTTCCATAATCTATTTTATAAGATTCCAATATTTTTTTATTTTTTTAAAATTAAAACTTTTCTCTAATCTTATTATAAATTTTAGAAAGTTGTTAATTATTCTTAAGTCCATAATCTTCACATATTCAAAGAACTCTTCATATTTTACAATCTAATTATTTATATTAAAATTAGAAATATTTAAAGTGGCTAAACCCGTTTTTCACT
>ML809342.1:0-56905 GCA_009831015.1 Picea engelmannii
TTGCAAAAGATTGGTACTATGGCATACAAATTGGAGTTGCATGCATCTTCACGAGTACACCCAGTTTTCCATGTTTCATGCTTAAAGAAGGTTATAGGTGACAAGATCCTAGTTCAAACTATATTTCCAGAACTTGATGAGGAGGGAAAAATTGTACTGGAGCCTGAAGCCATCACTGACACAAGAATTTGACAGCTGAGGAATGGATCCATTTCAGAGTATCTCATTAAATGGAGGAAACAACCGGTTGAAGATTCCACTTGGGAAGACGAGTCTTTTATATAGAAGCATCCAGAGTTACTCAAGTGTTGCGGACAACACTTGTCTCAAGGGGAGGGGCATGTTAAGCCCTAAATAGTGGCACATTACCCCTTAATTGGGGCATATTACATTAGTAATGTTACTTTATATATGTCGTCTTGGGTTCATTAGTTGTAATTGTACCTCCTAGTCTCCTATATATACCAATGAGACATTTTCAATTCGAATCATCTTGTATTTGGACGTTTATGTGGGTATAAGGGGGTTTCCCCCTCGAAGAGGGTTTTTCTATGCTATATTGATATTTGATTCTTAACATTTTACCAATGACTCTTAGTGTTCCGACTACTTGGCCTTCCTATCCTACTTAATTGCGTCTTCATCCTAAATTAGATGAGGATGATATTCCTTTAATAAAATATTCAATATTATAATTGTTTTCATTTCACCAACACTTCTAACCAATAGTTAGTCATCTTGTACATAAAATCCAAACAATGACTTTGAGCAATACTAAGAACCATTTTGCCTTATACATTATGTATTTTAGTGTCTTTAGGTCATAGATCTCTTTCTATGAGTAAAAGTAAAAGTTGGTGATTTCAAGAAGTACCCAGTACAGAAAGGATATTGGATACATAACAACAATACCTTACCTAAATTTACACTAGTTGCTTTGGACACTCAATGTTGACAGCCTACACAATTTGAGAGAGATTAGGATGATACATATAACCAATCCTGTAAGATTGAGATTGTCCATGCCTTATTTTAGTACCAGAACTAAATAGCATGAAAAAGTGGATGAAATACTAAATTGGAGGTTCAGCTCTTGATGGAAGTCCATTTCAAAATTACACCACACCAAATATCAAGCAATTTTCAAACCCATCTCATAAACTATACTTCGACGTGACAAAGACACATCCCACTACAACTATGCTATGATATTAACAACGCCTACTAGAACTTTCAGAATATAGCATAAGTATCCTGAATCCTCCACTCGACAATCTGATAGTTGAATAGACGCAAGCTCTAAATGTACGGCAAAGTAATTCCTCCATTTAGTTGTAATTCAAGAGATATGGATCGATCAAACCTAAGGAACAATATTAGATGCCCTGATTTTGTCAATCCATTGTCCCATGGAAGTTTCTGTGTTTCGAAACCCAAAGAAACCATACTCTTTACTCTTATTCATGCTAAATACAACTCCCATAGGCGGATTTAGTACTAAATCCGCAAACCACCAGTTTCCAACTTCTTCGATCTTTGTTGGGTGGAGCTTATTTTCTCCGACAATTGCATCCCAGACTGGACCTTTGTCTTTCATAGCCTCAGCCAGACTAAAGCCTTCACCCTCATGTGGTAATGATTCCAGATCAAATTTCTCTGCGATTATTCTCCAGAGGTGTTTCCATTTATACACGTCTCCATTAGTACAATTAAAGGCCTGGTTCTTGGCATAAGGATCTATGGAAGCCCAAATTTCTTGCTCTGCAATCAATTCTGCATCAGATGCATCCATAAACTGTTCCCATGAAATTATGTTGCCTGGGTACTTGAAAGGCAACCCCTCATGTTTGCAAATGGCAGCGTAAAAACACAGTGTGCCTAACACATTCATCAAGCTCCAAGGAGAGAAGCCAAATATGTGTGTCGGACGGTGAACCGACCAAGTTAATCCTTCTTTCTTCTTGGCAGCCTCAAATACAATATCCTCCAGAGTGTAGTAAAAATTGGGCGCAGGTACCCTAGGAAGCTCTTCATGAAAGGGAGGCTCATGTGGCTGAAAATCACGATTCTGGGCTACTGCATCAAAATATGGGCCAACGTAGTGTTTCCCCCCAGTCTGAAGACAGATGTGCTGTAAATTCTCTGCATTAGGCAGGAGGGCATCTAACACATTATTCAACATTCTTCCATTGTCCTCACAGTTCTGCTCCTCTGTCTCTCTGTTAACCCAAACAACCCAAAAGAGATGGGTGACATCCTTCAATGGTGAGATCTTTTCTAAAGTGTCCTCTCTATTTAAAACATCACATTGAACGTATTCCACTGGACTATCTAGAGACCAATCTGGCTTAGGCCTCCTAGCAACTCCATAAACTTTCCAAGGTCCACCAGGAATGTCACACAAAGGCAAGATTTCTGCCAAGCAATTTCCTACAATTCCTGTTACCCCTACAACCAACGCTACTCCCGGCTGCTTCCCAGATTTGTCTCCGGAGCTTTCACCATTGGTTTGGAAATTTCTCTGCATTGAAAGAGGTACGAGTTACCAAAATAGCAATCAACGAAGCAATATAATGAAGCAACAACAACAATCCCAAATGCAGCAAGATGCTTATCATTTATCCCATCCAAACACGGGATTGATAAGCACATGGAGATTGCGAAGCTCAAGTATGCATATTCAGATTTCTAATATTTAATACATGGGTCATTTCTGTGATGTCGAGAACCTAGATATACGTATTAGACCAGGTTTAAATGGATCTGTGTTAATGTTCATATTCAATGCAATTCACCTTCAATTCACCCAATTCACCCATACGTAAATACAGTGTTGATAAATCCTTCGCCTTCACCCTGTGGAGCACCTCAATTTGTGTCCAGGTTTAGATGGATCTGTGTTAATGTCCATATTCAATACAATCTACTTTCAATCCACCCACCAATAAATACAGTGAGTGTTGATGAATCCTTAACCCTCACCTTGCAGAGCACCTCAATTTTGCGAACTCTACATATGCAACCTAGGATTGATAAAAGGACCTTGTCTAATTGTTCTATAAAAATTAAACAATTTCAATTTTTTTTTATAATAATAATAATAATCTATTTTTAAGGTTTGCCTATGAAACCCCCTCCCCCATTGATTTTTGATAGGTAAAGTCTATTGAAGTATACATAACCTACCTCCTCTGAAATAATTAGAAGACAAGGTAGACTGATGTGCATGAGCATGATCAATGTAGGACCATTTTATGTTATTATTTTGTTTTGTGTAGATATGTTATTATTTTGTTTTGTTATAAAATTTTATTGGAGTGTAATTCTAATTATTTTTCTTAATTTATTGGGGTGTTATTCTAATTATTTTTGTCAATTGATTTTATTTTTTAAATTCATATATAATCAAAATCTATTAAATTATAATTAAAATCAATTAATATATAATCAAAATAAGTAAAAAACAAAATAATTAAACAATTTTAATGAATTTTTTTGTTAATGAAAAGTGAGTTTTATTTATATTTTAAAAATTAACAAAATAGAATATATATATATATATATATATATGAAAGGGATTCTGTAATTTTTTTTAACATTTAAGTGTATAATGCAAGTCAATATAGATAGGAAGAGAGCACGAACTAATTTAGATTTATTTTAATTTGATTTTTTTTTAAATTAAAAAATTTCACATTTCCATTTTTTAAATTAAAAAAAAATATTATATATATAAAAAAAAAAACTTTCAATAATTTAATTTCTTAAATTTTTAAACTTAAAAATTTAATAAATAAAATAAAATAAATTTCAAATTACAATTATATTTTGAAATAAAATTTTATAATTATCATAATATTAACTCCTTAACAAAATTCTCAAAATTTAAAAGAGAAGATTTTACAATAATTTAACGTCGTTACTTTAATAATAATGATTAACGTGCACTTCCATTTCATCCCATGTTAATAATTATAAATTTTAATAATGTCATTAGCATAATATTTATCAGTATAATATGATCACGCGTAGCATAATATTTAATATTTATCACTATAGTATGATCACGCGCAGATCGATAAATCATGCAAATCTCTTTGGAAGAAAGTGGTCCTACTTATTAAGGTGTCTCGTAGGCCTTATCTTAATCATAAAAAGTGCGGATACCCATATGGTCACATGGAGAAGGCTACGTCATACATTTAGTTTTTTTTATGAGAAGGTGGTACAACACGTTAAGGTAGGGCGGTTGAAGGTGGTCCTACATGTTAGGGTAGGATGGGTGAAAGGCTAAAAAGGATGGGGTAGGATGGTTGAAAGGATGGAAAAAACAAAGGGATTTTTTATTTTTATTGTGTAGGATAGTTGAAAGGGTGGGAAAAACGATGGTATTTTTTGTTATTTTTTGTTTTTATGGTATAGGATAATTGAAAGGATGGAAAAAACAAAGGGATTTTTATTTTTATTATGGATTAAGCGGTCTCATTTGTTTAAAAAAATGTCCATTATAGTTTTATGTTGTCCATTATAGATTCTACAAAGAATCTGCTTGGAACTTGTTAGGTAAGGTTAATCGAGTGCTTTGAAACTTTAAACACATACAACTCTTTATAAAGGGAATAAATATACATGCATATTTGCTAACGCACACCTAAACTAATTTCAAAATCAAATGAATATCTTTACTACGCAAAAATAATAGGTGTAGAGGAGGAGGGAACTCAAGTGTTTGCACAAAGAACACAAAAGGAAGTCTATCACAATAAGGAGGGAAACATTTAATCATCACAAACAATTCCTCTATCACCCTTACTTGGGTTAAATAAGAAAAGTTAAGCATCGAGGCCTTCAAATCATGTTCATAAGATAAAATCAACAAATTAATGTTCAAATGAAAGTGACAAACTATGTTAGAAAATACAAAAGACATAAAGGGAAATATGTTGAAAACAAAAGACATAAAGGGAAGTATGTTCAATCAAGGGGGAAGTACTTAATCACAACAAAAAAATCTTATAGTATTGTCACTTACAACCACTTAGAAGGACAATAAATACACACACATATTCACTAATCCACACATAAACTAACTTCAAATCCAAATGAATATATTTGTCATGCAAAAATAATTAGTATAGAGGAAGGAGCTCAAGTGTTTGCACAAAAGATACAAAAGAAATTCTATCACAATAAAAAGGGCAACACTTAATCATAACAAACAATTCCTCTATCACCCTTACTTGGGATAAAGAATAAACGTTAACCACCAAGGCCTTCAAATCAATTTTATGAAGCAAACACAACAAATTAATGTTTAAATGAAAGAGGCAAACTATGTTAGAAATATCATGCAAGCATGCACTATGTTCACCATGAAGAAAACAAATAACATTTTCAATATTTATAACTAGTTGAGATGGAAGGAAAGATTTCATCTATACAGGTGTCATAATCTCAAACCCTCAATATTGATTATAGGAGAGAATAGAAACAAAGATGGAGAAGCATCACTCAACGATGTGCCAAGGAGATAAGATCACAATCAGTTGGAAGAGAACAAGTTAGTAAACAAATGATATTGAGTGATATTATAGTAATGAACCCAAATGAAAAGAATATTCAACCAAGAGAAACCCTCATATAGTGGAGCAAAGTCATCATAATAGCTTCAGGCATGCAAGAATAATATAATATCCACATAAGCCTTCATTGAGTGAGAAAAGTAATTAACTTGAAAGTGATGAATCCTCAATGGTAATAAATGCTAGGTTCAAATGCCCAAAACTCTCTTGAAGTGCAATGGTGTCTTGTCTTATTAGATTGAAAGTTATAATATTTGTTTGTAATTTTGTTTTACTTAGTAAGCATAACAAACTATTACAAATTAGTAAATATAGTTTATGTAAGGAATATAAAAATATTAAACCTTAGGTTTTGAGGTAGGGTGATGTTGATGTAGGAAAATGTTGACTATCAATCACATAGTTTCACCCAACAAAACAACCTAATTAGACCTTCGTCCATTGAAAATGGTGAACCCTTTAGTTATGTCTTGACTATTGTAATTTATTTTTGTAACGTCCCACGTTACCAAACAACCCAAAAAATTGCTCTGATACCACAATGTAACATCCCCAACCCCAAGTTGGGCCATGCTACTCAAATTTTGTCCTCTCTGATATCCAATAATTAATGATTATGCTCTGCATACAAACGTAAATGCATTCCTAACAACATATAAATTTCAAGCGAAAAAACCCATAACATATTTAACTCAATTAAACACATGGTAATAAATAAGAAATACAAGAAGACACTTATCTTTTATAAAACACCGATTGGTTGTAGACCTCAGAATTTCCTCCTAGCCATAGACTTTGTTTCTCATAAGCTCTCAGCAATAGGTCACCCTTGAGTTGGGGCTAAAACTCCACCAGGGAAAATGAATCCTAAGCTAGAATAAGGTTTATCAAATGAAATAATTATGCTCAGGTCAAGGTGCCAAGTCCAACAACCTTTCCTACCCTACAACCTCTCATTCCCCACAGTTTATCCCACCCCAGGAAGTGTGTTCCTTCTCTTCTCAATAGTCCTTTGACCGCCCCACGTCCCTTTTGGGGCTTCAACAACAGTCTGAACATGAAGTCTCAAAGATCTGTAGCTATAGCCTGGCACATAGGGAAACAATTCCTAATAGTTCTCTCACCTGGAGAGAATACTCACGGGCATGAAAACCTACTTATTTAAAATTCACACAGGCATGACAATCCACTTCTTCAACTCAAATTACCTAGGTTTGTTGGTTACAATCAGCTCCCAATATTTCTAAGTACATGTATGGCTGATGGATGACAGAGTGTACGTGAGGGGGATGAGAGTGATGAGTGAATGATCGTAAGAATAATGGGAACTACACTTTTTATATGCATGTTCCCAACTTAACACTTATTATGTTGGGAACTACCTTGTCTTCACTTGTGGTATGTTCCCCCATCCTAAGAACTTAGTATAAAAATGTCATATAATTAGACTTTAGGAAATATTAATATAATATTCCCTTGGGCTTAAGCCCCCTTGGCTTAGCCCCTCCTCCTAAACTCCTAGCCCCCCTTTCCCTTCTAGTGGAGTCCTAGTCCCCCATACTCTTCCGTCTGACTAGGTCTGCATCATCGATGTATTTTTTTAATATCATCGTGTTTGATTACATTTTATAATGATAGACTCACTGGCCTTGTTGTATGTATGGGTTGACCCAGGTTCTACCTTAGTTATCCAACAAAACCCTAGAAACCATCGGCCCTTCTGGTAAACCAGAAGGCTACACTGCACATAGAATGCAGTCTCACCTGAGATGGCTTATGGGTGACTGCAGGATGCAAATGTATACAGTCATGGAAGGGATCAGGGATGTTCTACTTCTTCTACTTTTACTTTAGCATGCATCATATTACATACTTCATTATATCTAAGTCTAACAATTATTTCATTCTACACACTTGAAGAGACTATTCTAGCCATTCATCATTCATTCATAATTGCAAAAACATCGAAAACATCATTCACACACATCACAACACATAATTTTACCATGGTTCACCCACCCCTAGGCTACGCCCATAAAGATCTTCTGCTTATTTATTATTCATTGAAATATGGCACTGCACACATTAAATCAAAAGTTCATAATACTCCATGAGGATGACCAAGGTCGCACCAAGCTCCACAACTTGCGACCTGACCCTCAATTATACTTCATGATTCTCCAAAAATGATACAAAACAAGCTCCATATATCTTATCCAAAAACTAGCACTGCGACTAAAGACTCAAAAGTTCTCCAAAAAAGATATTTCTCGACATGCATAAGTTCTAAGACACACAATGATACTTGATTGATTGATACCTCTAGCTACCTCATACATTCTCTATTTATATTAAAAAAGTGGGTAAAATCCCTTACATCATACTCCAAAAACCTAATTCTAAGTGCACTCAAATTGTCCACATTCTAACTGCCTTCACACACTAATCCACAATTTTGTCACACTGATTTTCCTTTACTCTCATCGTGCACTGCTTCCTTGGTCCATTCTTCCTTCTTTGTTGCATTGTATCTCGATCCTTACCCAAAAATTGTATA
The DNA here is from genome assembly GCA_009831015.1 of Picea engelmannii. Classification (NCBI taxonomy): domain Eukaryota; kingdom Viridiplantae; phylum Streptophyta; class Pinopsida; order Pinales; family Pinaceae; genus Picea; species Picea engelmannii. The sequence continues at coordinate 8,140 of ML809342.1, forward strand.
CTCCAACAGGACCCCATGATCGAGGTGGATATCAGTGGGCACCCATCTATTCCAATTGACTCAAAACAGTTTTCTGGCAACTTACTATTTTTAGCAGTTTTTCGGGTCCCAAACTTTCGGGGCCATTTAGAGGGCCTAAGTGATGTTTTTTCATGATCAGACACCTCAATAATAGACGAAGGCCTTGATTGATCCCCTAAAATTAAGCTCCTCATCGATACATTTCCAATGAGATATTGTGCACACCAAACGAAGATCGTATGCCAAAGTTATGCCCTTAGGAAGTTGATACACCAAACTACCCAAAACAGGTTCCACAAAACTGTTTGCCTTTCATCTTTCGGGGTTAGGGTTTTGGATTTTATTTATGTTAAAAATGCCTTTGGAGCCTCATTTTAATAATCATCTTCTTGTGAATGAGCGTATCCGTCACATATCTTCTCAGAAATAAGCTGCCACCATTCTAACGAGTCTTTCACTCTGTATTTCTACACTTTTGTACATTTCACTCATTAATATAAATTGTGCATTACTGTATCTTTATGTTTATGGTTATATCTATGATATATCTCTATTATATTATTGGATATCTGATATATCTCTTTACATTTCTTTATTGTATCTCTGCTCTCATTTCGTGCCAAAAATAATCCATGGTATTAGAGCAGGCTGCTCTTGATCAATTTTTTCGTTGCATGTCCCTGATGAGGCATGAGTATAGAAAGTTGGGTCTCAAGCTTGTCTCTCTTGAGGAAAATATTTTTCGCATGCAAAATAAACACTCCATGGTGGAAGAAAATAAAAATGACAGAGCAGAAGATTCTATTAATCTGTTGCTTGAGCAAGCTCTCATGTGAAAGAGGGACAAAATGATGGATATTTTTTCTCACATCTGTTACACATGAAATTTGCAAACCTAGGTACCTCGCCCTAAGTGTCATAAAGTGTCGTATAAGTGTCGCATACACCTTGACACCATGGAATAACCTATGTCACAATCCCTAGTCAATATGGAGGAGGGATATATTACATGAAGGCAAAAATACCAAGTACACATGAATTATTATTAATATTCATGGAAAATAAATGGATTAAGTGTGAGAATCAAGTGCACATGAATTATTATTAATATTCATGGAAAAGAGAGTAATTAAGTGTGAGAATCCACCTCACATTTGGTTTCCTATTTTTTAGGGAAGGTGGAGGATCTCATGGATGGTTGAAATATTTCCTCCTTAAAATCCTTGAGAGATATTTCCTCCCCAAAATCCTTATGAGATATTTTCTCCCTAAATATGTTAGAGATCACTTTCTTAGTGGATCTAATGAGAGATTCTCTCCATGGTGGTTAAGTCTCCAAATCTTATATCATGAGGGATTTCCATGGAGGAAGGGGGGAAATGGAGATTAAGAATTATACCAAACTTATGATCTCATGAGTGGTATGTCATTTGGAGCATCAACATTCTGTGTGTGGACTGTTTAAGCAAGGGTTTGGACAAGGAGAACTTGATGAAGTTCTTGCACTCACATCTATGGTTGTAAGTTTTCTTTATTGTTGTTCTCATTAATATAATATGCTTGGCCTGTTTCTTTCAATTCTGTGTTTTATCTCACATGAACTTGTCTCTAATAGATAGATCTGTTTCAAGATAATCTCAGTAGAGTAGGAAGTTGTTTGTATCTTTGTTTGTCTACAGGGCTTATCGAGGAGTTTAAGATTGGAGGTCAACTCGAACTGTGCAGGAACAAACACCGGTAAAAAGGTACTTCTTTTCTCATTCCTCCTCACACATTAGTTTATCTATATCTAAAAGGAAGTCAGTGTCCATGTTAAGCACCTTCTGTCTTAAGAGTTAAGAGTCTATCTCTCAAGAGGAGATCTACCTGTCCTCAGGGAGATTTTCCTACAACAAAAATTGGTGAATCCACTGGGGAAGGAATCCTATTGTCTTTCCTTGGTTTGTCCCTGACCTTTTACCACCTTTCAGATAACTTTTTATGTTTGTTTATGATCCATTAGCCTTCTCCCATCTTCACTTACATTTTCACCAATGCTTATGCATTCTGGGTGATTTTTTTGCAATTTTTTGGCTCTTTTTCCGAGCTTCTGGGAGGACCAACGCCCCCTTGTAGGCCATATCAGAGCATTGGTATATCATCAGCGCTCCCCTATAGTGATTCAGGGAGTGTTATAATGCTCTGTGTACCCTTTTGGGGGAGCGCCAGTCTCCTTCTTGAGGTTTTTCTACCTTTTTCTCATTAGTTTTTTGCAACCCCGTTTGTGGAAATATTTACCCAGTATTTGTGAATGGTTTATGAATTTATTTGGATTGGTTTTTTATGATTATAATTCCCTCTTGTCTTGATTGGATCCTGAAACCCTTTTCATAAATGTGAAAATTGTTTTTTCAAGCTGCTTGTTTTGTTGGGACAATTTGGGTATTTTCTCTTTCCCCCTGCCTCTTTTTGGATTCTTCTTTGCATTTTATTGTACTCCTTGGATGCTTGTTGGTTTTAGGATCCTTGATTGAGTTCTTGTTAGAACAAGCTTTTTCTTTTTTCTCTTTCATTTCCCACTACCTTGAGTGCGTGCTTTGTTTGTAGCCTTTTTCTTCATGTCTTTTGCATCTGCATAGGACTCTTTCTCCTGATTGAAAGTAATGGAGCATTGAAGGTTTTGTGTTTAATTTCTGTATAAATCATAATAAAACAAATAACATATATGCATTCTTTCTTTTAGGTAGTGAAACTAGCTTGCATTTGAAGTAGCAGAATTGCATGTTTTTGAGCATTTTTGGCACATTGTGCATTTGAAATGATGAATGTTTTCTCCTTCTCATAGCATAGATTTCATCGAAATGAAAAGATTACATATTCATCTCTTTGCATAAATTTTGAGTTGGTCAAAACACCATATTGTCCACGCCATTTTCCTTTTGAGTAACAACAACCTTAAAAAACAACGCTTAACTAAAATTTATCAGACTTTTTACATCTTTGTTAGCAAACCTACATTAGTTTAAGGTGTAAGGATTTGGAATAGGTTGAAAGGATAACTTTCCAAAGATATCAAACAAACTTAGTATCTTGCGGTAGGGAGAGTGAAATCCAATTGTCATATAGGCTTTTTGGGATCCCCCTCTCACATAGGGGTTATGCACGAGGTCACACTCGGGAAAGCTACGAAGATTATCCCTCCGTGGTTTGATTGATTGTAGTAGTCGAATCGTATTATGGGGGTCGCTTGAAGGTATACCCACAATGTTGAGTGGAATCCTTTCAAGTTGATTTCGGGCTAGATACCTTTCCCTTACGTTCAGACTGGACTGTCAACTGTACCCACCCAGGGGCTGACTATGAGTTAGTGACCTTAGTAGCCACAATCTTTAGGGTCTTACACAAGGTGACGGTGAAGGGAAGTCTCACTGTACCTAGAACAGACGTTGGTCAAACTCACTCGAGCTCCTTGGAGGGTAGATCCACAATTGTTGCATGGAAGCTTGCACCAAGGCGTAAGTCCATTAAGCAGGTTTCCAACATAACTGATCCACCCACTCTATCCCCGCATCTTCCTATTTTGATCTCGCAACGTTGGATTTCATCACCAACTAGTGGTTTCATCGTGGGAAGGTTTGTTTGTTTGATTTCTTCTCAGATTCATAGCGTGTGTTGTTTTTTTTACTTAGTGGACCTTAGGTCGAGTCAATATTAATGGTGTCAACTCCCGAGAGTACCAATGGAGAAACCCCTTGTCCTAGGGAACCTTACACCTTTCCTTCTTTTGGAAACTTTGGTCCTCCATATATTGCCACACTGAGTCTTCCAGGACTCACCATCGGATTACCAGTTTGGTTGTTCCCCACTCCAGTGATCTCGAATCCTCCCAATGTTTCAACTGCACCTAATACTTTAGATGTCGGTACACCACCCACAGATCAACCTCATGTCGCCTTTTTGCCTTCTTCACCCATTAAGTCTCCTTCCCTTTCTCCTTCTTTGCCTAGATAAAGATCTAAAGAAAGTAGCCAGGTTGATCAGAAGAAGAAGAAATGGAAAGAGAAGAAGAAGAAGAGCCTGAAAAATACCAAAGCTCCAACAACATCCGATGTTGGATCCAAGAAAACAACTACTGTTAATAGTACTAGGAGTGTTGATGAGGTCAACAAGATTAAAATGAAGAATCTGAAACCCAAATTCCCTTGCAGCCTTTGTAAGGGTGACCACTTTCTGAGGGATTTCCCCGGTCTTATCAAGCTATTAGAAATGTGGTCTTCCACATCATCATCCCCTACTGGGTATGCTGGTGATGCCCCGTCAACTAGTGATGTTAAAGTTGGTAATAAGAAGACAACTGTCAAGTTTCCTTGCATGTTATGCAAAGGTGATCATTACTCTCACCTTTGTCCTCATATGGACGAGGCTTCTTCTCTTTTGGAAAAAATTCAACTTCCAAAAGGATATTGTAATATTTCCCCCAACCCATGATTAGTTGATGGACTAGTCAATCCGGTTCCATCCCCGGTCAGTCCAGTTGATCAGATGGTCAGTATAGTTTCCTCCTCAATTGAACCACAAACCCAAGTAGTTGATCTAGTTCCATCATCGATCAACCCCACTCTTCATCAAAAGAGTGTAACCCAAGTGGTCGATCTGTTTTCATTCTTGGTCGACCCCACTCTCCCGTTAGAGAGTGACACCAAAGCGGTTGATCTGTTTCCGCCCGTCGACCCCATTCTCTCCTTGGAGAATGAAACCCAAGTGGTCGATCTAGTTCTGTCATCGGTCGATCCCACTCCTCCTTTGACGAGTGCCAAAGTGGTTGATCCAGTCCCTTCCTTGGTCAGTCCCACCCTTCATCCGAAGAGTGCCAAAGTGGTTGCTCGAGTTACATCATCGGTCAATCCCACCCTTCATCCGAAGAGTGCCAAAGTGGTTGCTCTGGTTACATCATCAGTCAATCCCACTCTTCCTCTGAAGAGTGCCAAAGTGGTCGATCCAAGTCCACCATTGGTCAATCCAAGTCTTCCATTGGTCAATCCTACTCTCCCTCTAGAGAGTAAACCCGATACTGCCCACGTTTTTCTTGTTGATACAGAATCTACCATGCCGGGGAGCATTCCTCCTTCTCCCGTGAAACCCCCTCCAAGTAATGAGATGATCCTTTTTTATTAGGGTGTTCTAACTAGACCTCGTCTTCCCTCTCACATTCCTTTCCAGATTATAGTACAGGTTTGTGGTCGGGACGTTCCTCAAACACTGATAGATGAAGGTGCGTTTGTTAATATTTTGTCTTTTGTTGTTTGGTGTGCTTTGGGTTGTCTGCAGCTTGCACCGGTTACACAGAATCTGTTAGATTTTAACAGAAGAACTAGTCAACCTTTAGGTACCCTTCCTCAGTTTCCCATAACTTTGGGAGGGAAAATTGTCTTTATTAATGTCATGGTATTCCGAGACCCCATGGATTTCGCTTTACTCCTTGGGTGGGATTATGTCTATGCTATGAAAGCTATTGTGTCCACTCTTTTCCGTGGGATATATTTCCCTCATGATAGAAGAATTGTGACTATTAATCAACTTTCATTCATCGGTCCTGATGGGATTACCTCCCTAAGTGGTTCTTATATGCAGACAGTATCACCCACACCGCATGTTAATTATGTGGCATTATCTCCAATGACGTCAACTTCTAATGATTTATATCCGGTATTTGACATGGTGATTTCTTCAGTAGGGCTATTGGATCATGATCTCCTTACCTCTGTCACGGCCCTCAACATGTGTTCCTTCCAGAGTGATTATCTTCCATCCAGTGAATATCTCTTGGAAGCCATGACCAAGTTTTGTTCCTTGACATGGTATCCTTCCAGAGCGTTATTCTCTTGGAAGCCATGATCAAGCAGAGTTACGAGCATAGTTTCTCTTCTCTGTAGCAAGCTTGTTAAAAAATGAAATAGAGGTCTTGAGCATAGTTTTCCTCTCTATAGAAAGCTCATTAAAAAATGAAACAACAATCTGGGGATTGAACCTAGAACCCTGAGCATAGTTCTTTTCCTGTGTCAAGCTCGTTAAAAAATGAAACAATCACCTCTCTTGAACCTTCTTTTCATCCACCCTTCTCCTTTTTCTCATCTACTAGAGAAATTGGTGACAACCTCAAAGTCGGTGAATGAATTGAAGCTTGGAGGGCATGTCTCCAGCCTTTGATGATCACTTTGGAGTTAAGCCACTAGATTTCAATCCGGGTGCATACCGAGCTTAGTCTTTGTTCTTTCTCGTGCTCATAAATACATGAGAATGCATCTGAGTAAACTTTTATCTGTTTTTCAGACTTGTATGGATACACGAAAAAGGAACCCCCTGGAGTCTCTTTTAAGCTATTTTCAGACTCTCTAAACATGAAAAGATTGTCAAGTGATCTTGCGTCCTTTCCCACTCGTTAAAAGGTTTGAAAGGGCGCCTTTCCAGTGATAATTTATCTCTTTTTCTTCCTCGTGAGACTAACATTACGAAAAAGGACCACATTGGAGTCATCTTTAAGTTCTTTTCAGACTCTCTAAACATGAAAAGATTGTCGAGCAACCTTGTTCTCTTCCTTCTCGTTAAAGTATTTGAAGACAACGTTTGTTGAGAGATAGTTTATCTCTTTTTCGGTCTCATCAGAATACTTTACGAAAAAGTAACTGAGAGAGCTCTCTTTTAAGTGTTTTTCTAGACTCTATAATCATGAAAAACCTTCGAGTTTACCTTCTCTGGACTCGTTAAACCATCATACATTGAAGGGCCCATATGGGACCGAACCCTTACTTCTTCCAGTTCGTTAAACAAAGGAAGAGGAACTTATGAAGGTGAGTTATATCGAGCATGTGTTACCCTCCTCAAGCTCATTAAATTAAAAAGAGGTACTCATCTATTTGGATGGGGGAAAAATTGGAGGAAGCAAGACAAGCAATTTTTGAGAACATTACCAATAACTCTTAGAGTCACCCTTGAACACAACACTTTGTCTTTGTGCACATATTAATATGCTAAACCTCTACACTGAACCAATCCTCTGAGTTTTTCTTACTCCTTTGGGTCACCCGACGAAAGTCACAGTATCCACTGCATCATCGTGTTTTGGTCCATGTCATGCTTTTGCTGTTGTGCCTCAGTGTTCAAGGGAAGTATCTGCCTCGAGAGTCAACCATCACAAATATCTTGTCTCAATACCCATGTCAATCCATGTTCATTTGATCTACCAATTACATATCTGTGTTCATTTCATGTCGTTGATGGGGGATACATCAAGGCCCTCCTTCGACGAGTCTATTCCTGACGACTTCAACACATTATCCAAGAACTAGACTTAGAAACCAGTTAGTACTTTGGGACCTGCATGCCTCAATGGCAAGCCTCCTCACGTTTGACAGTGAGTTTACATCATTGACCTCTGATCGGATGATTCCACGGATGTTTGACTTCAACTCATCCATTCACATTCGTTGGAATATACTAGAGTACCTTGGGAATCATTGACATCAATGGTGATCTCCCTCGCGCTTGTTAACGATTTACATCATTGACCGGTAATCAAGTGGTTTCTGCCATCTTCGACATCAGGAAATCTATTCACATGGTTATATTCATGCTACATCGGGATCGGTAAGAAGACCCTGGGTTGAGTGATCAATCTGATATGTACTTTTCCCAGGTTGCAACAAAGTTTCTCTTAAATAATGACACATATACTGTCACATAGATCCACTTTGTATTGGTCGTGGCTATGTCTTGTCATCTCTTAGATCCACTATGTATTCTTCGTGGCTATGATTAATTCAGGTCATAGGAGTATAGATCCACACTGTATCCTCTGTGGCTATACCTTTTATCAATATAATTATGGATCCGCAGTGTATTTTATGGCAGCCATATCTTGCAAGTCTTGATTACCCAAGCATAGGTATGCCTCCCTTTGGTTTAAAACATGTCATAATATTTGTTGGATGTTTTGTGTGCAGCTTCTACAAGGTTCTTCGAGTCGACACCCTTGCTTTAAATATTTTTAAAGTGTTTCGACCATCATTCTCTCTTTTGACCTCACACTTTAGGGGGCATTCTATTAAACATGAAATTTGCACACCTAGGTACCTCGCCCTAAGTTTCATAAAGTGTCATATAAGTGTCGCATACACCTTGACACCATGGAATAACCTATGTCACAATACCTAGTCAATATGGAGGAGGGATATATTACATGAAGGCAAAAATACCAAGTACACATGAATTAATATTAATATTCATGGAAAAGAAATGGATTAAGTTTGAGAATCAAGTGCACATGAATTATTATTAATATTCATGGAAAAGAGAGTAATTAAGTGTGAGAATTCACCTCATATTTGGTTTCCTATTTTTTAGGGAACGTGGAGGATCTCATGGATGGTTGAAATATTTCCTCCTTAAAATCTGATGCAGGAGAATCGCTCCATGTCAGCCAGCTAGCCAGCCAGCCACGTCCGCGAATTCAAATCGCGCATTTAAGAAAGGCACAGCCTCATTTGAAATTTGAAATTCAATGTAATTAGTTGTCTTAGGATGGTGAGCCATGGAAGCCGTGCCTTTGTGCAGGTGTTAGATAAGATCAACTTTAATGCAAGATCGGTTGAGATCTAGATCCAGATACTGGACTAGACAACCATTGAATGTAATTTATTAGAGTAGGTGAACCTGGAAGGGAGCGCTCGATGAGCCCCTTAGGTAAAATGGATTTTCAGATCTCATTTTGAGAGAGAGGTAGTAGAATAGAGAAGAGCTGAGGAGATCTCGAGAACACCATTGTAAAGATACAGGCATTTTTCCATTTGTTAATATATAACAGAGCAGTTTTTCCTACATTATTCTGTGTTGAATGGATGTCTGTGTGTGTTATCTATGTATGCTGTGAATGTATGTTATGTTGATGCATTCTGCAGGAGTGTGTTTGATTTTAGGTTGAAGGTCTTTGAGGCTTCATACCAGGAGGGTGTGACAGAACGCTGAGGGTTCTGAGAGCCGTGCACAGAGGATGCATTTCTGAACACTATGGGTTCAAACAAAGACGTGCTGGGGCACAGAAGCTAGAGTCAACAACTCAGAAGAAGAAGACCTCAAGGTTGCTGAATACCTTGGAGGCAAGGCTGTGTATGAGAAACAAAATTGTAGACAAAACTTTGCTGTAAGTTCTATGAGAGATCTACCAGGTGGGCATTAAGGATACACACGGGTTGCATTGGAAGAAGAACTCTACCGAGAGTTGAAGAAGGGAACATAATCACTTAGGATTCTGGAAGAGCTCTGCCAAGTGGGCATCGAATGGGTGCGTGAGTTCATAGAAGAGGAAGACAGAACTGTCGAGTGTTCTGTGTAAGAAAAGGAACTCTGCCAGGAGGGCATCGAGTCTGTGTGCGGGTAGACGCAGGAGAAGGAAGTAACTCTTGGAGTTCGGGAGTGAAGAAAGAGTCCACTGAGGGACCTTTACTAGGTTACTGAATACCCAGAAGAACCCAGTCATTTAGGTTGCTGGAGACAGGAGGATATCATGAGGCATCCATATTCTCCATATGTGGGAGAAAGAGGAGAAGAACTGAAATTCTGTAGAGGTTTTGCAACTGAGGAGAATCTCAGAAGAGATAGCACCAACGTGTACACAAGAAGACTCTGCAAGGAGTGCAGGAGCCAAATAATCCCATGAGGACTCAGAAGGACGAAAATTCAGGAGGAACGACGCTTTTACGCACATCAACGAAGCTCAAGGTGAAGGAGTTCGCAGGGAGAGAAAAGAAGCAAAGGATGAGGCATTTGTAAGATTGAAATCCTCCCAAGGTAGGGAGAAGGATAAAGAAGTTCAGGGAGCATCATAGCAGCCATTAGATCAGACGATAGAATCTGGGCCATTGGTCTTTAAGTCCAAGGAGCAGCAGAGGAGAGCGCACAAGGAGAGCAGATCTGGGTCGTCAGATCTAGGGTAGATACCATCTAGGGTAGATACCTGATAGCCGTCGCATCTGCTGAAGCTGCGAGGAAGTTAAGCCATCATAGATAGGAGTAGAGAAGTCCCGACACGAGGAGTGATCATTGGGATATCAGGGATATCAAGGACGTGAGGAGAGTCCCTCGGCATCAGAGATCGTGAATTAGCGAGGTTTAATCTGGACCGTTCGTTGGGAGCGAATGCGTGTCATGAGATTACCCACATTGGGTACTCGGGCATCAAAGGTTGGAAGAGGGAGTCATTCAACTTCACGAGTGGTGAGAGATTTGTAGCCGCCCATTTGAGGAGGACAGGTGGCAGAGATCAAGAGATCTCGAGAACTCAGGAGTTCGCAGGGTGAAAGCACAAGTATTGGGTGTTCAAAGTCGCGAGGCGCGAGGATGCGAGGCGACGAAGGAGCGAGAGGATTGTGGTCGTCCATCTGAGTAGGACAGGTGGTAGAGATTGAAGGGATCTCGTGAATTCGGGAGTTCACAGGTTTAGAGCCAAAATATTGGGTACTCAAAGTCACGAGGACGCGAGGCGTGAGGACGAGACAGTCGTTGGAACCGGACCACAGGAGGACCGTTAGATCTGCGCGAGGGGTCGTGTCTCGGGACCTCGCAAGAAAAGGTCCGAGAATTTGGCCACGGGGATCACGAGGTTGTGAGATAGCGATATCCTGACAGCTGGAGAAGCAGTGTGGGCCATAGCGGAGCGCGAGTGGAATATAGGTGGCACAAAGGATTCGCGAGTCACGAAGTGTTGAGGAGCCGAGATTTGTGTGGATGCGTGGCAGAGCATAAGGTGGGACCGTGCGGCTGAAGGGTGGACACGTGTTTCTTGGAGACAGGAGTCAATACTCCATTGAATTCTCGCATCTCGGAGACTCGTGGACTAGGAGGGTGAAAACTCGACGGTTCAACCAGCGAGGTTGCGAGGTTGCGAGGTCCGAAGTCTCGGTGAGATAGGAACCGTTGAAAAGTCAAATCACGTGCGTTTTAGCATTTCAGCACATCGGGTGTCACAAGGTGGAAAACCAAGTGTTTGATATAGAGAGTCGCGAAGTCGCGAAGGAGGTAAAGCCACAGACATGGGGCAGTGGTCATATGGTGGAAGCTTAGCCAAAAGGGCTAGTGCATAGGAGCCAAGTGCTCATCAGAGATCAGGGATTCACAAGAATAGAGGTTTGTCACAACGAGATTTACAAAACCACGAACCCCGATATTGAGATCGGGGATAATCACAGTTCTTGCAGAGGCCGCGACAGGTGAAGGTAAGGCTTGTGGATCAGGCATTTGATAGGGATTCCACTTGGGAATCTAAAGAGTCGCTTCGGCTCAGCTAGAAAAGGGATTTAGAATCGATCCTGTGGATGGGCGTAGGGTGACGTCCATTGGCATCAAGTGGTATCAGAGCTAGAATATTTCTTGTATATTTCAGGCAGGAAGAGGCAGAGAAGGAAGGCACTCTGATACTCATGTCAAGTGGTATCAGAGCTTTAAATTCTTGTCTGTATATTTCAGGCAAGAGGGGAACAAAGGAGGTAGATGAAGACAAAGTTGTTGAAGGAATCTGTAAGGACTTGTTTGCAGATAGGCAATAGTTGTGAATGTAGTCATTGGGAGACTGTAGGAAGATGAAGTTGAACACTCAGGATTGCAGGAGTGACAGTAGCAGATCTGTCAGAGAGGCATATAGACACAACAAGATGGCTACTGAAGGCCATAGAAAGAAGAGCAAGGCAGAAAAGCTTGCAGAAATGGATAGAGAATTTGATAAAGACCTCTATGAATTAAAGGCAGACATAGAGGAGTTCGAACTGCAGATACGGCAGGATAGGAGGATGAGACGAATGCGAAATTTACCCATGGAGAAGGCAAAATTAAAATGGCCAGTCAGGGAGTTGATGGTCATGAGACAACACAGGTTGTTAAAGAGATGGTTGAGATATGCTGAAAACCTCAAGGCCACAGGGGAAAAGATGGTTGAGGTATGTAAACCGGAGACTGGGAGAGGTCTCGATGATGATGAAGAGGATGAATTGGGATCGTCTGAGGATCTCAAGAACCGCCAGGAGGGTAGAGAAGTGGAAATTCCAATTTTCTAGGAGGGCAACGAGTTGAGATAAGATGAGGATCTCAAAGATTGTCATGAGGAAAGTCGGGGAATTCAAATTTGCCAGTTGGGCAATGAAAGGAGATCACTACGGGATCTCGAAGACTGCCAGGAGGGAAGCAGAAGCATCTTAAACTACCAGGTGGGCAAAGAGGAAAATGAGAGACTAGCTGAAGGTCTCATGGACTCTACAAAGAGTTCAATTCAGCAAGAAGTGTTGATGAAGATGGGATCGGTTGATCTCATGGTCTGCCAGGGAAGCAACGTAAGCATCCCATATTTCCAGGTGGGCAGGGATGAGCAGATGAGACTGTCTGAGGGTCTCACAAATCCAGAGATGAATCTGGATCAACAAGTGCAGCTGACAGAGGTGAGAGATCAGGATGATCTTTTGATGATTGGGGGAACTGGGATATTCCTACCATCTGCCCAGGAGGAGGCAGAAAATTTTGTTATAGATGGTGCAACAGTAGAAGAACAGTCACAACTGGAGATGATTGTCAAAAGGGAATTAGAGCAGACATTGGAGACTGCCCAAGCAGATGAAGAGAGCGAGCATTCCAAGGGATGTCTCAACGCATTCAGCATGGAAGCTGAAGAGACTGCAACATGGGAGGTTGCAGAAGTAGAGAAAGAAGAGACAAACATCATATGTTTTGCTGATCTGTTGGATCAAATTGAAGCCCTAGAAGAGAGGGTAAAAGTGCAGGGCGTGCACATCCAACAGGTGATATTGGAAACAGATGAAGGAGGCATGGGAGATCATGGTGATCTTCTCATGTGCCAAATTTTTTTGCAGCTGAGGAGACTACATGAGCAGAACCAGCCACTGGAGCAGCTGGATGAAGTGATAGAGGAAATCGGAAGGCTGATGGTAGAGTTAGCAGAAACTGCTAGCGAGGAGAGGCTGAGCAGAAAAGAAACAGCAGCAACAATGCAGGAGCAGCAGCAACAACAACAGAATGCAGCAGATGGGAAGCTCCATATATTTGTTTGGGATCCAGGAGTATTTCCAACCCCTTAGAGGGGAAGCGCATGAGCAGGAGCTGATGATTTTGCAGCTGAGGAGTTTGATGCAGGAGCATCGCTCCATGTCAGCCAGCCGGCTAGCCAGCCACGTCCGTAAATTCAAATCGCGCATTTAAGAGAGGCGCAGCCTCATTTGAAATTTGAAATTCATTGTAATTAATTGTCTTAGGCTGGTGAGCCATGGAAGTCGTGCCTTTGTGCAGGCGTTAGATAATATCAAATTTAATGCAAGATCAGCTGAGATCTAGATCCAGATACTGGACTAGACAGCCATTGAATGTAATTTATTAGAGTAGGTGAACCTGGAGGGAAGCGCTCGATGAGCCCCTTAGGTAAAAGGGATTTTCAGATCTCATTTTGAGAGAGAGGTAGTAGAATAGAGAAGAGCCAAGGAGAGATCGAGAACACCATTGTAAAGATACAGGCATTTTTCCATTTGTTAATATATAACAGAGCATTTTTTCCTACATTATTCTGTGTTGAATGGATGTCTGTGTGTGTTCTCTATGTATGTTGTGAATGTATGTTATGTTGATGCATTCTGCAGGAGTGTGTTTGATTTCAGGTTGAAGGTCTTTGAGGCTTCATACCAGGAGGGTGTGACAGAACGCTAAGGGTTCTGAGAGCCGTGCACAGAGGATGCATTTCTAAACGCTGCGGGTTCATACAAAGACGTGCTGGGGCATAGAAGCTGGAGTCAACAACTCAGAAGAAGAAGACCTCAAGGTTGCTGAATACCTTGGAGGCAAGGCTGTGTATGAGAAACACAGTTGTAGACAAAACTTTGCTGTAAGTTCTATGAGAGCTCTGCCAGGTGGGCATTGAGCATATGCATGGGTTATGTTGGAAGAAGAACTCTGTCGATAGTTGAAGAAGGGAACAAAATCACTTAGGATTCTGGAAGAGCTCTGCTAAGTGGGCATCGAACAGGTGCATGAGTGCACAGAAGAGGAAGACATAACTATCGAGTTTTCTGTGTAAGAAAAGGAACTCTACCAGGAGGGCATCGAGTCTGTGTGCGGGTAGACGTAGGAGAAGGAAATAACTCTTTGAGTTCGGGAGTGAAGAAAGAGTCCATTGAGGGACCTTTACTGGGTTACTGAATACCCAGAAGAACCCAGTCATTTAGGTTGTTGGAGATAGGTGGATAGAAGGAGGCATCCATATTCTCCATCTGTGGGAGAAAGAGGAGAAGAACTGAAATTCTGTAGAGGTTTTGCAGCAGAGGAGAAGCTCAGAAGAGATAGCACCAACGTGTACACAAGAAGACTCTGCAAGGAGTGCAGGAGCCAAAGAATCCCGTGAGGACTCAGAAGGACGAAAGTTTAGGAGGAACGACGCTTTTACGTGCATCGACGAAGCTCAAGGTGAAGGAGTTCGTAGGGAGAGAAAAGAAGCAAAGGCCGAGGCCTTTGAAAGATTGAAATCCTCCCAAGGCAGGGAGAAGGATAAAGAAGTTCAGGGAGGAGCATAGCAGTCGTTAGATCGACTGATAGAATATGGGCTGTTGGTATTCAAGTCCAAGGAGCAGCAGAGGAGGGCGCACAAGGAGACTAGATCTAGGTCGTTAGATCTACGGTAGATACCCGATAGCCGTCAGATTTGCTGAAGCTGCGAGGAAGTTAAGCCATCACAGAAAGGAGTAGAGAAGTCCCGACACGAGGAGTGATCATCGTGATATCAGGGATATAAAGGACATGAGGAGAGTCCCTCGGCATCGGAGATCACGAATTCGCGAGGTTTAATCTGGACTGTTCGTTGGGAGCGGACGCGTGTCACGAGATTACCCACATCGGGTACTCGGGCATCGGAGGTTGGAAGAGGGAGTCATTCGACTTCACGAGTGGCGAGATATTTGTAGCCATCCATTTGAGGAGGACAGGTGGCAGAGATCGAGAGATCTCGAGAACTCGGGAGTTCGCAGGGTGAAAGCCCAAGTATTCGGTGTTCAAAGTCGCGAGGCGCGAGGACGCGAGGCGGTGAAGGAGCGAGAGGATTGTGGCCGTCCATCTGAGTAGGACAGGTGGCAGAGATCGAAGGGATCTCGTGAATTTGGGAGTTCGCAGGTTCAGAGCCCAAATATTGGGTACTCAAAGTCACGAGGACGTGAGGTGCGAGGAGGAGACAGCCGTTGGAACCGGACCACAGGAGGACTGTTAGATCTGTGCAAGGGGTCGTGTCTCGGGACCTCGCAAGAAAAGGTTCGAGAATTTGGCCACGGGGATCGCGAGGTTGCAAGATAGCGATATCCCAACAGATGGAGAAGTAGTGTGGGCCATAGTAGAGCGCGAGTGGAATACAGGTGGCACAAAGGATTCACGAGTTGCAAAGTGCCGAGGAGCCGAGATTTGTGTGGACACGTGGTAGAGCATAAGGTGGGACCGCGCGGTCGAAGGGTGGACACATGTTTCCTGGAGATAGGAGTCAATACTCAGTTGAATTCTCGCATCTCAGAGACTCGTGGACTAGGAGGGTGAAAACTCGACGGTTCAACCAGCGAGGTTGCGAGGTTGCGAGGTCCGAAGTCTCGGCGAGATAGGAACCGTTGAAAAGTCAACTCACGTTCATTTTAGCATTTCGGCACATCGGGTGTCATAAGGTGGAAAACCAAGTGTTTGATATAGCGAGTCGCGAAGTCGTGAAGGAGGTAAAGCCATGGACATGGGGCAGTGGTCATATGGTGGGTGGAAGCTTAGCCAGGAGGGCTAGCGCATAGGCACCGAGCGCTCATCAGAGATCGGGGATTCATGAGAACAGAGGTTTGTCACAACGAGATTTACGAAACCCCGAACCCCGATATTGAGATCGGGGATAATCACGGTTCTTGCAGAGGCCGCGGCAGGAGAAGGTAAGGCCTGTGGATCGGGCATTTGACAGGGATTCCACTTGGGAATCTAAAGAGCCGCTTCGGCTCAGCTGGAAAAGGGATTTAGAATCGATCCTGTGGACGGGCGTAGGGTTACGTCCGTTGTCATCAAAATCCTTGAGAGATATTTCCTCCCCAAAATCCTTAAGAGATATTTTCTCCCTAAATATGTTAGAGATCCCTTTCTTAGTGGATCTGATGAGAGATTCTCTCCATGGTGGTTAAGTCTCCAAATCTTATATAATGAGGGATTTCCATGGAGGAAGGGGGGAATGGAGATTGAGAATTATACCAAACTTATGATCTCATGAGTGGTATGTCATTTGGAGAATCATCATTCTATGTGTGGACTGTTTAAGCTAGGGTTTGGATAAGGATAACTTGATGAAGTTGTTGCACTCACATCTATGGTTGTAAGTTTTCTTCATTGTTGTTCTCATTAATATAATATGCTTGGACTGTTTCTTTCAAGTCTATGTTTTATCTCACATGAACTTGTCTCTAATAAATAGATTTGTTTTGAGCTAATCTCAGTAGAGTAGGAAGATGGTTGTATCTTTGTTTGTCTATAGGGTTTATCGAGGAGTTTAAGATTGGAGCTCAACTCAGACTGGGCAGGGACAAACACTGGTAAAAAGGTACTTCTTTTCTTTTTCCTCCTCACACATTAGTTTATCTAGATGTAAAAGGAAGTCAATGTCCATGTTAAGCACCTTCTGTCTTAAGAGTTAAGAGTCTAGCTCTCAAGAAGAGATCTACCTGTCCGCAGGGATATTTTCCTACAACAACATCCTCCAACGCTTGTCGATAACAATAGGTGCATATTCATCAAGTGACCACTTTGGAGGCACCTCTCCTTTAAAGGTACAAGTTAATTTTGATATTCCTGTATTTGAAGGTCAGATAGTTGCGGATGCCCTAGAAAAATGGTTAAATATGCTAGAAGGTTATTTCTCTTTTCACAATTTTCCCGACAGGGAAAAGATCACCTTCGCACTCCTTAAGACTCTCCCCCATGTCAAACATTGGTGGAAAAATTACTAGGAGAAAATTTCCACAGAGGATTTTGGAATATATGGGGCCAAGCCCACTTTGTATTTTTTTGTGGATGTGGTATATTACCCTGTTGGTAAATATGATGACCAATACATGAGATGGACCACACTACAACAAGAGAGGGGCCAAACATTGTCGGAGTTCACAAATACTTTCCATACATTGTGCACCAATTTCGGTATCAAATACTCTGAGCGACATCTGGTTCTGAAATACCGTGGGGCTTTGCATAGGTACATGCAAACCGAAATGCATTTCTTGGGCATATCATCACTGGGAGATTCCTATTGATATGCTGTCAAAATCAAGCAGAAATTTAGGCACTAGAACAAACGACAGTTCGGGTCTGCAAATCCACAAAAACCAAAGTATGGTAAAGATGTCCCTAACAAACAACCTCCCAAAAACCCATCCAAGCCATAGGAAAAGAAGGGTAATGGAAAGACGAAGGACACTGGAAAGTGGTGCATTTTCCACAAAATCCCCTGGCACAACACTGATGATTTTCTCTCAAAACAATCATTGGTGGTCGAGATCAAAGAAAAGGAGTCGATCCCTCATTCAGAATCTGATTCAAAAAATAATGGGATAATACAGATCATCGACGTAGACCCCACTGCTACTATCACGACCACAAAAATTCAACCGAAAGAACCAACAGATCCTGAAGAGGGGGAGCACCTTTTTCATTCACAGATGTGGGTGAAGGGGAACCCACTGCATTTTATTGTTGATAGCAGAAGCCAGAAGAATCTCCTCTTAGAAAAGGTCCTCAAATAGGTTGGATTGTCGAGAACGCCACACCCACAACCATGAAACATTGGGTGTCTTCACCAGGGATGAGATCTTCATGTCATCCAGCAGTGGTGATTGTCATACGACATCCAACCCTTCAAGGATGAGGTATTATGTGATGTTTCCCCACTGGATGTATGTGATGTTCTTTTGGGACAACCACATATGTGGAAGCACCATTCTATTTATGAGTCTTGACCCTGTAGTGTCATTGTTACTCTGGGAGGTAATCTCTATAGGATACCATAGGTAGTTCCAACTATTGTCCCACCTAAACAGTGTCCCAAGGTAGTATCTCATACTAGAAAATTCAGCTTCTTCACAATCTTCTCAAAAGGTGAACAAAAGGATACTGTAACCACTAGAGCCTCATTCCAAGCACCTTCTATTCAACAAAAGCAGGTCGACAAGATTGAAGCAAATCCCAAATATTCCTTTTTCACACAATCATCTCATCAGGTTCTCAACAACCTCCCACAAACCAAGCAGTGAAACTTCTCCAACAAGGCAAGCAACTCACCAAGATTCAGATTCATCAAACGCTTTCCCCTCTCCCCCGTGAACTCAACACAATAGATGTCATTTCTTCCTAAGTATGGAGGATTGATCTAGGTGGATATTGGTGGCCACCCACCTATTTCAACTGGCTCAAAACAGTTTTCTGGCAACTTACTATTTTTAGCAGTTTTTCGGGTCCCAAACTTTTGGGGTCATTTTGAGGGCCTAATCTATATTTTTTGCGATCGGGAACCCCAATGATATCCAAAGTCTCTAATTGAGCCCCCAAAATTAATCTCCTTGTCCATATATTTCCAATGAGCTATTGTGCACCCCAAACAAAGATTTGTTTTCCAAAGTTACACCCCCAGGAAGTTGATGCACCAAACTACCCAAAACGGGGTCCACAAAACTGTTGGATTTTCATCTTTTGGGGTTAGGGTTTTGAATTTTATTTATGTTAAAAATGCCTTTGGAGCCTCATTGTAATAATCATCTTATTTCAAATGAGTGTAGTCATCACATCTCTTCTCAGAGATAAGTTGCACCATTCTAGCGAGTCTTTCACTCTATATTTCTATAGTTTTGTACATTTCGCTCATTAATAGAAATTGTGTATTACTGTATCTCTATGTTTATGGTTATATATATGATATATATTTGTTATATTATTGGATATCTGATATATATTTATACATTTATTTATTATATCTCCGCTATCATTTCGTGCCAAAAATAATCTAGATCAACCCAACACTAACCTGTGGCTCGTCCTAAGCCACTCAAGCAGTGTGTGTCTCTTGTATCGATTTCTCCAATTCCTAAAACTTCTTTGTGAGCACATCTACTTGTGTATTTTGCTACACACTTTTTTGTGTTAGGGTCTCCACCACCTGAATTGTTATGTGCTCCTTCAACACTTCTACTTTTTTGAGTGTGCTTGATCCAATCGTCCTTTCTCTTTTTCCAGCTCTGCAATCATGTTCTCAACTTGTATTGTCTTCCTTTCTTCTTGGATTGTCTTCAATTCTACTTGCAGATTCTTCATTTCCTGCACGACCCTCATTCTCTCCGATATAGGAATTTCCTTCTGTCTTTGCTTTAAATATTGAACTACGGTATTCAACTTCTCTTCCCTCTAATCCAATTGTTGGATTCCTTCATCTTTTGTTAGGCTTGTCCATATATGTACGGTCCTTTCATAGAGATATGCTATTTCTTTTACTTGCAGTGAAATACTGTCTTTTTTTTATGTTTCTTGCTGCTCCCTCTCTGATTTGACCTCTGTATGGGTAGTTGGTGTTAGCTTCCCAACCAATTCTATTCTCTCATGTTTATACCCATCCATCATCTGCGCTATTCTTTTTATCTTTTCTTCCATGCAAAGATCTCCTTCTAGTGTGTTGTATGGAATCGTTTGGAATACTTCCTCAAGTCTTTGCTCTAATTTGTTTTCATGTTGTTTTTCCTCCTCACATTTTATCTTCACTTCTTTGAGAACTGTCATTAGGACCTCCTTCTCTTCCTTGGTTGTCTCCAAGTTTGTTACATCTGTCCTAGCTCTCGATTGTACTTCTTGTGCGATGCTCATCTACAACTTATATAATTCCTTTGTTGGGATCGTGGATAACGCCAAATCTAACTATTCAACATCCTTCAAAGGTTTCTATGTGGTATCCTCATCTACTTGTAGCATGCTATGTCTTTTTTGGAACATCACACTTCCAATTATTTATGTTTGGATTGTCTCCTTCTCTTCATGTATTGGCACCTGTTGTGTTGTGCTTCTCTATTGTGTGAGAATGAGCTGTAATGTTAGGGACCTAACCTCCATAGCCCCTCAAGTGGGTAGAATAATATATTTCCATGTAATAAAGGTCAATATTAATAAGTCCTAGCAATAAGGAGGAATAAGTCAAATGTAAGAAGACCTAATAGAAGCTTCTGCTTCTAGAAGGATCTTCCTCTAGATTATTCTTTTGGATAGATATATTTAGTATAAATAGGAGTAGAGGGTATGAGAAGTTTTATCTTGAAGAATTATTATAGTAGAGCTCTTCTCTGCTGGAGGTTTCCCCCTCAAAGAGGCAAGTGAAACATGTTTCCTATCAATAAAGGTATACGTTTGGTGTTGTGGTTCCATATAATTTGTTGTTCCGCTATTATCTCTACAATATTTATATATTTTGTTGCTATCTCGGTGTTGTTTTTTTGCATTATTTCTCTTTTTTTCTAATACAATAGATCTGATACCTTGCTGGCATGTTTTATAGGAAGAGTGTGCTTGTCATTGATGGCAAGAACAACAATGATGATGGAAAAGAAGAAATAAGCGATGAGAGTTTGAAGATTCAGACTTCAGAGGATATGCAAGGAGTGCACAGATCCACAATTCGACTAAGTGTCGAAGTGACTCTCTAAGCAGTCAAGAGAGCATAAGAAAAGAAAGATCAAAAGAGATAGCACTTTATAGAAGTGCAGACGAGGTCCAATAGACAAACTCGCAGGAGGAGAAAAGGTCAAGACCCTTGAACACTTATAAAAACTTCTAAGTCGAAAAGATTAGAAGCTCAGGAGGAAGAGAGACAGTTCTCGTTGGATCATCGATCCAGAGGACCGACAACTGTCCAATCAAATCAATATACACGAGCCTTAACGCTTTTCAAACGTAGGTTAGGGAGCTTGCAAAAGTTCTAAAGTCCTGAAGTAATTTTTGACCGTTCATCACCAGGAGGATAATCTGGTTCATTGATCATCAGGAGATACGTGTCAAGAGACTGTGAGTTCAGGAGGGACAAAATTTTGAGACTTGAAATCTCTGAAGTCCAAAGAGCCAGAGAGTCAGAGTACTTTTCAACCATCAAATCCAGACGGATATGTGGCGATGGATCATGAGTTCTGGAGAAATCACTTCGAGAGTTTCAGTTTGAGATTTGAAATTCCTGAAGCCAAGAGAGTTGGAGAGTTGAAATATATTCTTTATCGCCAGATCATCCGAAGTGGATCTCAGTCATCAGATCATTAAAAGAAGATCTCAAGCATGATATTGTCCAAAGTGAATCTGAGTCGTCTGATCTAGAAAAGACGTGGCGTAAAGACCCAAAGTAAGCCTCAACCGTTCGATTCAAGGACATGTGGCAGAGCACATTGGCAAGGACATGTGGCAGACCATGTCAGCAAGGACATGTGGTAGACCACATCAGCAAGGACATGTGGCAGATTGCGTCAACGAGTGACACGTGGAAACCACTCAGCCCGTGCCAGGTCAACAAGTGACGTGTGTAATGTTATGTAACTCCAGGAGTTTTACTTCAGGATTTCTACCACCAACAGATGCCCTAAGTCCTGAAGTCCTGAATGCTGAAGTCCTGAAGTGGATACGAGTCATCCGATATGAATATGACTTCGGGTGCATTCTCAACCGTTGATCTAGTATAGTGGAAGGAAAATGTAAGTAGAAGTGTTAACCCACAACAAGTGGTCTCCACTACCTATGACTTATTTAGCAGGTGACTGCTCCGGAGGAGAATGAAGCAGTGATTAGTCTAAAGTCCCGAAGGGATGAAGTCACTTATGATCATTGATCATGTAGGAGGGTACGTGTCAATAGATCGTTGACTCCGGGTGAAACTACTACTGGAAAATTTGAAGGAGAAAGGTTTGAAATTGCTGAAGGCCGAAGTCCTAGAGCGAAGGATAGTCATTGGATTAAGGAGGACAGGTGTCTGCATATAATCAACTCTGTAAGATTGACGTATGGAGGAAAGAAGGGTTTGAGAGTTGAAACTTCCGAAGCCCGAATCAAAAAATAAACCGTAGCCATTGATTTGGAAGGGAGCTACGTGTCGACATATCATGGAGTTCTGGGATCACTTGTGAAAGGAAGAAAGGAAGGTAGATAGTAGTTGTTGATTGAGTGGAATCACCAAGGGATTGGAGATCAACTGTCATGCTCAATTACAAGGCCATAGCATGCTCGGGTCTTAATGTTTCTTGAGCGGGCTACAATCAAAACCATGGTATCGCCAAAGGCATACATGGATCTCTGTAGTGAATTGCGGGGTGAAAAGAGGGTTGCCCTCAAACCGCCTTTGGTTGTGCCCGCAATCACGTGGTCACATGAGATCATCTCTCAAGGTCATATCAAAATAAGGAGCTAGCACTTACTAGAACGATATCGTGAAGCTCTTTTTGAATAGGCATGTGGTCACCGCCAGTGGTCACATAAAGGAAGGGGCTTATGACTGATTTACCTACAATGAATAAAATGAATGACTATAACTTCTAGTGAGGAAAAGCAATCTTAGGATAATGGGAAATGATGATGAATAGATAGGGAGTAACCACCAGTAAAGTGGCATAGTTGCGATGAGGACCTGGAAGAAAACTAGGCAAAAATATGACATGGAGAACATAGAAGAGGATATATGAATTGAGATAAAACACAGAGATGTGGGGACGAAGCATTGCTAGGATGATCTGGAAGAGGACTTGGTGTGATAAATACATGCAGAGAATGTGCTTTTCGGGAACAAATTCATGAGCGTAGAAAGTGGTAGTAAGCATCAGAAAAGGAGTAGATGAGAGGCGCAACGTATATCATGCAGATGCAACATAGAGCATAAAAGGCATAAGAGAATATGAACAGATGTTTTGGTGAGTGCAGGAGGAAAAAGAGTAGAGCATAGAAGCAGAAAGATGTAGAAGTGGAACCGAGCATAGAAGCTGAAGAAGGAAGAGGATACATGGAGTTGAACATACCATATCCGAGACAGAGCAAGTAAGTAAAGTTTTGTAAGATTCAATCAAGGTGGTAGGGTGGTGCTAGGGAGGACTGTTGTTCTCAGAGTTTCAAGTGGGTTCTTGAATAGAGGGAGTTGTATCTTCCATCTGGTTGCGTCCAGAAAAACCAGGGTGGTAGGGTGGTGCTAGGGAGGATTGTAGTCCTCTAAATTCTAGTTGGTGCTAGAATATATTTTGTGAGTTGGTGCTTCCATCTAGTTGGTGCTAGAGAAACCTGGGATTTGGTTGTTATCAGACTAATCGGTAGGTGAAGACACTAACAGATCTCCCTAGATCCACCTGGATCTAGAACAAAACAGGACAGGACATGACTCTTCCCATAAGTTACGACCATTGAATTAGCTAGTAAGGAGGAACAAGTGACATACCTTTGTATCGCTTCCTTAGTTCTCTGTTGCTCCCACTTCGCTCTGGTGCTCTTGTG
This sequence comes from Picea engelmannii, assembly GCA_009831015.1. Taxonomy (NCBI): domain Eukaryota; kingdom Viridiplantae; phylum Streptophyta; class Pinopsida; order Pinales; family Pinaceae; genus Picea; species Picea engelmannii. The sequence continues at coordinate 31,720 of ML809342.1, forward strand.
AGTTCAATACTAAGACAACACAAACCAACCAAAGTGAAGATAGAAAAATGTATTCAATCGTCAACTTATGCGTATGATCAAGGAATTACACAATAAAGTAAGAATGACTTTATGGGAAAGGGACATGTCGTTGTATCATATTAATTGAAAGTATAAGATACAACCTGATCTCCTTGATGTCGCAAGCTTCCTTTTGATGAATTTTGGTTCTAACACACACACTTGCTCTGTCCTTGCATGAAGAAGATCTTATTCCTCTTGATAGACCTACTAGAGTCTCCAAGCTTCTGTTCAAGCTGGGTTCTTCACACAATTCCTTCACCAATTCTTCAATTAATATTGCTTAACCTTTTCCATGAGAATCCTTTCAATATATAGGAGAGGGTGAGATGGTTACATGGATGAGAATGATCCCACCAAATCAGGGAATCCAGTAAACTGACAACCATACGAATGCCAACCAATTTTCTAGAAGATCCCCTTCTAGAACCCTCGAGACTTCTTCCCTTTTCCAAGCTTGAAAACAAGTTTGAACCCTATGTATAGCGCACAGTGCGATAAGTTCGCACCCTAGATGAAGGTGGCCTGCGAGAATGGGCCATTCTCGCACCCTAGGCTATAAGTAGCCTGCGAATTCACTTTGAAAATATGTTTTCTGGAAGGAGATAAATGCCACTTTTCTCAGGAGAAAGTTCTTATTGGGAGCCTGAGTACACCATTGTTAATACATCACCAAGATGACCAAAATCATGTGTAACAAAATTCCCCCCAAAGTATGAGGCCAGAATCTATGACAGCAAAATACTTTGTAAACTGTGTGTGTGTGTCGGAAACCAGGAGCGCACCTGATCAGAAACCTGCAAACAACCAAGCATATGCAGAATATCATACCAGTTCCGAGGTAGGAATTCCCATACTTAGATCACAGACATATGACATCATAAACATAGGTCATGGCCACCAATCATACACCATGGATCCATGTCGTCAAAATATTACATGGCCACCAAGAATACACTGTGGATCCATGCAAGAAAATTCAATTTAAGACGACATAGCCATGAGACATACAAATTCTATCTATGTGTCAACAAATTATACATATTCCATCGCAACCTAGATCAAAGAGATGAGACCCAGGGTCTTCAATCCCGTCACCTGAAAGTACAAATCTAACCATGTGATTACATGTGTTGAAGTCGAACATGGTAGAAACGACTTGATTACCGGTCATTGATGAAACCGTTAACAAGTGTGAGGGAAATCACCATTAATGTCAATGACTCCCAAGGTACACTAGTAAAATCCACCGAATGTGAATAAATGAGTTGAGGTCGAACATTCGACGGAATCTCCCAATCAGGGGTCAATGATGAAAACCCACTGTCGAAAGTGAGGAAACCTGCCATTGAGGCATGCAAGTTCCAAGGTACCAAATAATTTCTAAGTCTTGTTTCCGAATAATGAGCTGGAGTCGATGGAACAAAAATCGTCACAGGAGGGCCTTGATGTATCCCCCATCAATGGCATGAAATGAGTAATAGATTTTGAAGGCGGAACAAAGTATGATGTAAGTAGAACTGGACACAGGGAAGGTCGACACAGAGAGAATGGACAACTGCAGATGGTCGATTTAATAGAGGTTTCAGATGGACTTCTCTTGAACATATGAATGACATGACCAATGATTTGGCAGCACTGACTCAGAGACGACTCAGGATATGACCTTGTAGAAAATCAAATGAGATACAAATGGATTTCCCAAACCAGCTTCAGATAATGAATAGGGGGGGTGTCATGTTCAAGAGTGACACTTACTGCCAATAATATGAATACGGAAACATATCCCTTTCCCAAATTCCCCCCCACCATTTCTGGCGAGTACCTCTTTATTTTTACGCAAGCTTGAGGAGGATAACATATGCTTGTTGATGTAAGCTCATCCTTCGGATGAGTCCTCTAGAGTATGTTTAACGAACCCTAGGAAGGAGTGGTTCGGTCCCATTACGGGTCTTTCGATGTTTGTTTAACGAGTCCAAAGATAGAAAACTCGAAGGTTTTTCATGATTATAGAGTCTGGAAAAACACTCAAAAGAGAACTCTCTCAATACCTTTTTCGTAAAATAGTCTGATGAGACCAAAAAGGAGATAAATTATCGCCCAACAGACGCTTTCTTCAAATACTTTAACGAGCGTGAAAATAACAAGATTGCTCGACAATCTTTTCATGTTTAGAGAGTCTGAAAAGAGCTTAAAGATGACTCCAGGGGGTTCCTTTTTCATATAACCTTGTTGAGCCCAAAAAAGTGATAAAAGTGTGCTCGATTACATTCTCATGTATTTTCGAGCATGAGAACGGACAAAGACCAAGCTTGAGGTTTTGTGCAAAAAACCATAAAAAACAACTTAAACACACGATGAAAAAGAGAAAATATATATGTATCCCTGCGTATGGACGTCGAAGTCGTCATGTCTGCAAAAATTCTCACTCATAGGGGGATTAGGCATTAGGTTTAATAAATAAAACAATTATAAAAACCAACAAAAATGGTAAAAGTAAATGTAAGTGGGTAAAAGTTCTTTTTACCATAGTCATTGTAACTTTGCCAAGATTTTAGCCCAAAACCCATCTTTTGCCCTTGAATTTTGGTGCTCGATTGAGGAAGTTACAAACAACCATTTGGTGAACCGTCTCTGGCAGTGAGGTAAGCTCCTTGTCTTCTATCTTTTCATGGTTCAATTTTTAATTTTCATTGGTAAATTTCAAGTTTTTGAGCTTGTTTTAGGGCTCAAATTTTCACTCAGGCATTCTCTCAGGCTAGCCACACAGGACCTATGAGAATGCATCATTCTCGTAGGTGGCCCTAAAGGCACCTGTGAGAACCTCACACTATGCCAAAACGACACCTGTGAGAACCGCAAAGTGAAAATTTTGTTTGATGTTTGCCCAATGAAAAATGTACCAATGGTTGAAGAGAGTTGTTGACCGTCTTCTTATATTTCTTGTGAAGGCATTTGGCTATCACCATGGTTCTGGAATGGAATGAAAGAGAGCATGAAGAAGATGATGCTATTGCCAAGAATAAACTGGGCACCATTTCCGCTTTGCGAGACTTTGGTCTCCTAAAATTCTTTCGGATCCCAGGTATGAGGGCCCAAGTCAGGTTGTTGGAGTACCTCATTCATATGTGGGACGTGGACCAACAAGTATTCCACATAGGGGTCCACACATTGTCCTTGGATATCAAGGACATTTATTACCTAACAATATTGTCACAGCGTGGGTACCGCGCTAGCTACATGTTCAAATAAAAAGCGGGTTGCAGTCTCTGCACTGCAATTCTTTAGTGGTGTTGCCTCAACCCATCTAGTCAAGTATTTTGTTTTTGTAATAATATATCTAGCTCCTGATATTCTTGTTGGTGGATTAAGTGGACCTACAAAGTCCACTTACCAGTTATCAAACACTTTCAAAGTTACTTGAGGTCTCAATGGCATCTCATCCCCTTCTGGATGGCTTTCCAACTCTCTGACAAACATCAGTAGTTCTGAAAACACTCCTTTGAATCCTTGTGAATTGTTGGACACCATAATCCTATGCACAATACCTTTTGCGCAATGGTCTTCCCTACATAATTTCCTCCAACAATAAATTCATGTGCTTCTACCAAAATGATAGGCCTTTCATGCTCCATCATACATCTCATCAAAATGTTGTCTACACCAAGTTTGTATAAGTGACCTGCAATGAATTGGTAGTCTATAGCTCTGACCACCATATTTTCCTTCTGCTCAGTATTAAATTACTTTGGTGAAAATCATGTACTCAAAAACTCAATAATGTTAGCAAAATACTCATCAACAATTTATACCAAAAACAATTGTGCATCCGAGAAGTTGTCCTCCAAACTACTTGGTTCCTCCCCATTGGTTATCCCGGATAGATGATCTAGTCTTGCATTCAATCTTTCGGGCTTCACCACAACTTTAAATTCAAAATCTTGAAACAATAGTAGCCATTTGCATATTCTCCCCCCCAACACTGGCTTATTGACTAAGTATCTAAGAGCATAATGATATGTATGTTTCCCTAACAAATAATTTCTAAATTTTTGTAATGTATACACCATAGCTAATCCTTCCCTTTCTGTAGTATTGTAGTTCTGTTCTGAATCTGATAACCTCATGATTGCAAATTCTATAGGGTGATCTATATCACCTTCTCCTGGTTGTGTCAATAATTCTCCTAGCACTATTGCAGATGCATCCACATGCACATGAAATTCTTCTGTCGAGTCTAGAAAAACTAAAATTGGCGTACTAACCATCTTGTCCTTCAAAATATCCAAACTCTACTAACACTCTTCATTCCACTGATACTAAATGTCCTTCTTCAAAAATTTCCCCATTGACGCAGTAATATATGCATATCCCCTTATAAACTTCCTGTAATATCTTGTATGACCAAATGTACTCTTCAAATGGCATACTGAATTAGGTGGTGGTAAATTAACTATGACAAAAATTTTAGTAGGATCAACCAGAAGACCCTGTTTACACATCACATATCCTAACAAAATACGAAAAGGTGAGATGAAAATGCATTTCTTAATATTTAGTGAAATATGACACTGTATACACTCGTCTAACATCAATTTTAACACTTGCACATGATCCGTTAGTAAACTAAACATTGTCTAATAATCCAAGTAAACATCCAAAAACTTATGAATAAAGTCCTTAAAGGAAGCCACTACTACCCTTGAAAAAATTGCAGGTGCATTCTTCAACCCAAATGGCATTATTTTATACTGAAATTTTTCCCATTCTGTAGAAAATGTTTTCTTGTGTTTATCTTCTGGTGCTATCCTAATCTAATGATATTCTAAAAACCCATCTGTAAATGAATAGGATTCTTGACCTCCTACATTCTCTAACACTTCATCTGTAAATGGGGTAGGAAAATGATCATGTAATCAAGCATCATTCAATTTTCTCAAATATACACACATCCTTATCCCACCTTGCTTCTTTTCCTGCACCACCATAGGACTGATCCATTCCGATTCTTCCACAGGTTCTATGACACTAGCTTCTAACATCTTGTCAATTTATGCCTTCACCTTTTGCTTATACATTGGATTTATCCTGTAAGGTATCTGTCTTATAGGTTTGGCTTCTGGATTTAAAGGGATCTTCATTTCTCCTAGTTCTCCTGTTGATCCCTTCATCTTTGAAAACGTTGCTAGGAACAAGTCACTGTACTCGTGAAGTAACTCTCTGATTATTTCTACTGTATGATTATCCCAATAGTATCCAATGCTTGCAATCTTTGGGTTTTCTACAATTCCAATGCTTACCTTCTTGATCTTCAATGGTGCAGTATAATATTTTGAATCTATCTTTGGACCTTCTACTTCCCTCTCTCCTTCAACTTTTGGGATCTAAATATTGTGCGGGTTTTCTTCTTCTTCTACAACATGATAACAGTATAGAAACTATCTGACTGTCTTTTTCTTCTGATATGATTTCACAATATCCACTTTAGGTTCTTCGAAAATCATGTCTCTTACTACCTTCAATGTTGTATCTATTTATGGACTTTCATGCTCAAAGGAAAATGTAACCAAACAATTCTGTTGCATTTCTTCCCAATTTGCAGTTTCCCTGCATTGCTCCTGTTCTATGTACCAGTTATTTGGAATTCCATTGAACCATGCATCTATGTACATGTTCTATGGGTTGTCCAAATCCATCATATTTCTCCAAAAAAAAATTCTCTTGCTCTGCACCAAATCTAATGCACAATAACCTTTTGCATTGAAACTAATTGTCGATCTTCTCCTTATGTGTGCCCCACCAACAGGTAGGTGTCTCTTTCAAAGAAATATCTAATACTGGTAATCTTTGATTTTCTACTACTTCTGATTCAAACTTCATTAAAAATTATTCTAAGTCATTAAGACCATAAGAAGTAGGAGGCTCTTTTTCCTCTAAACCAATCCATCTTAGTGTGCACATCATTCTGCTACATCTTCGGGCAGAGAATTCATGTAATCGTTGCTTCTAGTTGTCCAGTCATGTGTTAGAGTCTAAGGAACAAGAACTAATACTCCTCCAACTCAACATTCCATCTGTATTTGGGTTGATGTAATACTCTTCACACGCATTAGTTATGTACCACTGATTTACATCTTTTGTAATAAATTTTCCTGTCGTAGGTTTCACATACATTCCTCCTTCTGAGGGATCCAATGGTGCAATTACTTTGTATTATCCAGATTCAAATATCATCTTCCTTGTCTTCAAATTGATAATAGTCTGGTTATCAAAATCCAAATCCACACCCAACAATGATAGATATGGTGATGTATTATCTATTATGTCAATGACTTCAAAGTCTAACATGGTGCACACACCATCTATATCTAATGGGATCCCTATCAATATTCCAATTGGCACCACTTTATGTTGATTTTATAACTTCAACTGGATTGGTGAATACCCCAATGTTGGTTCTCCCATAGCTTCCAATGTCTTCTTTGGAAGAACAATGACTTCAGACCCTAGGTCTAATATAATATCCTCCATATTGAAATCTTTGATGTTTGCATTCAACTTGAATTACCTACTTGTTTTTCTATTCTCATGGACTTGATTCACTGTTGTTACCCCTTCTTCCCCAAAATTACACTTTTCTAACAAAATTTGCATTACTTGTAAATAATTTTTATCATTCAACAACTTTACACATGACCCCAAAAAGTTTCTTAAGTTAATTACTTGCTCTAAAGGCTTCTCTTTGTTGGTATGATCAAATAATCGAGGCATGTCATACACTGGTACCTCATATACTGGCTTTGTTCATGAAGTAGACACAATATTTTCTTTCAAAATCTCATGTCTAGTCTCTTTGAATGCCTCTTTCTCTTTGCACGTATCAAACTTATGTTCAGGCATTGTATTCTTCCTGACCCACTGGTACTGATCCCAATTCTTCTTTTTTGCATATTCTACTATATTTTCTCCACCTCTAGTAACTATGTTAATATTCTTCCCATCCTCTTTTCTATTTTCCATAATAATCCATTGGACGTTCTGATTATTTTGGCTCCTCTTATCTTGTATCTTTACCAGAAGTGTCACATAGTCTTCTGTCTCATGATCTACTACGCGAAAATACATACATGTCGCAGGTGGATATGGACAATATCTTGCATAGTGTCCAATTTTTTGAAATTTGTGACAAACTATAGGTCCTCTACCTCCTCCAAATCCTCTTCCTCCACGACCACCTCCTCTCTTACCCCAATTATCTCTATGTGATGTATTATATTGATGTTATTGATTGTACTATGACTGCACATTATTGTACTATGGTGGCATTGCACACTAGTGTGCGTTGTTATATTGCAGTGGTGCTCCAAATTGTTGTGCGCTATTATACTATGGTTGTGCTTGAAACTACTATGTGTTATTATACTGTGGTTGTTGCACATTATTATACTACGGTTGCTACATAGGTTGTGTTATCACATGAAGTTGTTAGGAGTCATATGTGTTTGTTGTTAATACCTAAGTCTATATCATTTCCCTGTCTCTCTCTCTTTCGTATACCAGGTCCTAAAGTTTTTCCCTTCAAATGTTAAAGTCATTTTTTGTTTTCCCCTTTTTGTTTGAGCGACCTGGTTTCCCTTGATGTCTTACCCAAAATAAGTCTCAGCTCGAAGCCTTTCTATTTTTCTCTAAGGATGAACACTCATCTCCTTTGTTTCAGTCACTAGTTTTTCATTTTCCCCAGCCCATAGAAAGTCATCCAAGTCCTTGTCCACATAGGCCGCAACCATGGACACAAGGTGCAACATTCAAAACAACTCATTTTTGGGCTTAAAATGCAAACAAGAAGATTCAGTTTTCAATGAAGGAGATCCCCTATGAAGTTCAGATTAGTGGCCCCCAGGCATTCGGAATTCCAGAATTGCGTGAAGTATAGCGCCAAAGAAAATTTCCGAAGTCCTGAGGCATGAAGCAAGAATGAGTTGTTGATATTGAGGGGGCCAGGTGGCAGCCGATCCAAGGGTTCGAGGAAATGGGCTTCGAGAGATTTGAAGTGAGAAGTGCACAAAGTTCCTAAAGAGACGAAGCCTAAACTCTCAAAATGATTCAAGCCATCCAAAGCAAGAAGACACGTGGAGCCAGATCCCTCACTTTGAAATTCAGCGCTCTGAAGAATTATGGAAGTCAAGCATTCAAAAATCCAGAAGAACCGAAGCCTGAAGAGCTGAAGTGTCGAAGTCACGAAGTGATGAAGCCCCCGAAGTGTGGAAGAGATGAAGTGTTAGAGGTTCTAAAGTGATGAAGGCACGAAGTGAATATGGACCATCCATTGGTAGGGACATGTGACAATAGATCATTCACTTCACAGTTTTTCCTCTGGGAGATTTTCATGCTTTACATTCATAACATTTGAAGCCCAAAGTCCGAAATAGATCTCAACCGACGATCTATGGAGGACATGCGTAAGTGGATCTCCAGCTCTAGGTAAATGCAGTTGGGGGAAAATAAGGTTTGATATTTTAAAGCTCCAAAACCTGAACCATGAAGAAAATATCGGTCATCGTTTTGAAAAGGGGAGATTTGATCCATCGATTTGAAGGGGGGAAGAATTGAGATGCTGATCGAGAAGCCCCATCCAAGATCATGGGATTGACTGTCACACTCAATTGTGAGGTGAGAAGATGCTCAGGTTTTAAAATATTGAGGGCGGGCCACAATCGAAACCACAGTTTTGAGAAAGGGACACATGGTGTCTTGTGGTGAGTTGTGGGGACAAAATCAGTTTGGTTTCAAACCAACCTTGGCTGTGCCCACAATCATGTAATTATGTGAGGTCATGTCCATAGGTCACATCTAGGAAGGAGCCAAAGGAAAAGGAGATGACACCCAAGCCCTGGAGCGCCAAGTACGTGGTAGTCATCAGTGTATGCATGTGGTGTGCTCGTCAGTCATGACATCTGGCACCCATCTGGAAATAACACATGGCACTCAGTCCAGGCACCTATGGGCATATCATTCACTTGTCTCCTAGTGACACATGTCACTTATCTTTCATGACACATCAGCATGGTGACATTAGGCCACCACATCGGATCATCCTCCGGTAGGTGTTATTGCTCAACGCAAAAAGTAGCACCCCACCCCAAACTGCAGTTTTAGTGGGGCCCGAAGTTGGCAAGCAGATAAAATCCAACAGTGGCACCAGATCTAGTAGGTGCGCCCAGATCTGAGATTGTGACCATATCAATGGCCACACTTCATTGCAGGGATGCAACTCGCTCGATCAATAAAATTCTTGAGTGATCCCACGATTGAAACCATGGTAAGGAAAAAGAGATAGATGGTGAGAGGTGGTGAATTGTGGGCTCAAAATCGGTCTGCATACAAAACAATTTTGAGCATCTCCGCAATCGCGTGTTTATATAACATCCTATTTAAGAGAAGTACGTGGCCACTCTCTGAGCATTACGTTTCATTGATTTCCTGAGGAAAAGAAGTTAATGGAAGGAAGGACTGGTGGTTGAAACCTCAACTCACTCCATAAATGAAAGGCATGGAAAGTATGGTCGTGGAGACTAAACTGTCAACCCGTGGTACTCTCGTAGACATATTTTCCTGCAGACCCATGCTGATCTGAGATCTCTTCTGAAAAAAGGATGCACGCTCAGTCTGATAGACGAAAATGCAGACAAAAGGATTTGAATGTATTGATCAGATCACACTCCTGATAGTCGAGACTAATCTGAGTATAAATAGGTAGTTTTGATATTTTGTTATGGTCTTCAACTGGTTGAGCATAGCTCCCTATTTTGTAATATTTTGATGCCAGAACTATTCTCTAGTTATTTATCAAATTTGAGAATTTTCCATTAATAGAAGTCAACTTCTCTCATCTCTTTGTAAAAACTTGTGCTAAAACACTCGAGCATGGAGGATCAATTTGAGGGTTGTAGTTTTATTGTAATGTAGGTTTGATTACAATATTGTCGTGACTAGGTTTAGTCAGCTCCCTTGTTACCTTATTTCCCCTTACACTTAATGGCTCGGGAATGGAGGATCCAGTCGAGTTGTTGTAGTTGCATTGTGATGTAGGTTTGATCATTATGTTTCTGTGACATATTTCAGTTTCTGAAGCTTAAGTTCAAGAGTGTTCTTGAGCCTGAGTTTTTCTTCACCAAGCTTCTTGAAAGTCAGATTCCCATGGAAGACTTGTCCACCTTTATCACTAAGTCTTCCTTCTTCTCGCACTTAAACTCAAATCACCGACTGAAGTTAATGAGGCCCTCACTTCCCTGTGCATTTCTTGTCCAATTCCTGTATTAAAATCATTCTTATGGTGAGTTTTATCCATTTGACCTCCACTCACAAAACCAACATCCACCAAACATTCTGATGGGTATTAGGCTTATCCTCTTGCAATCTGAGGGTGACTCTCAGTGATAAAATTCATGGTGTCGTTGTCAGGGAACGAATTGAAGATATTTCCCTGGGATTGAACAATAAATAAATTTTGATTCTGAAGGTGCAATCATATATCAGTGACTTGAAGATTACGACTTGCACCTGACGACTCCACTATTTCAGTTGTGGCTCCCAAAAGCAGACACACGAGGTCTACTCTGAAGATGCCTCTAGCAACACTTGAAGCTGACACAAAGGAAATTATCAGAAAAGGAAAGACCCCTCAAGAAGGGATTGCAACTGTTGTATTAGGTAATTCTGGTAATGTACATGATTCTTATTTTAAAAATCGAGAAGCTATTTATTATTCTCCTGTTATACCATCTACTGGAGTTCCCAGAAGTTTAAATTTTGGGAGTTTTCCTATTGATTTCTCCCCTCCTATTCTTGGTTTGGAAGGAGAAATCTTTGACACCCCTGTTTCCCCTAAAATTGCAAAGTGGTTTAGACCCAGGACCTCAGAATACTTTCCCACTCTGGGATTTACTACTCCTCCTCCTATTAAGGTTGTTGTATCCAAGCAAGGGGAAACTTCTTTCCCTTTGAACCCTATATCATTTTCCCTCAACACTCAGTCATTTCCTCTTTCTCCTAGAAACACAGCTACAGTCGTACCTATCCCAAATCCATCTCCCCCAGGTTCTCCTCCACTTCACATCCCAATGGTAGGTGCTAATCCCCCTAGAAATAGAATGGATTCCATAGTGGCTTCTAGATATGCCCCTCTTGTTTTTCCTCAGCCTCTCAATGCTCTCCCAGCTGGTGGCTACCTTAAGCAGTTTCCCAAGTTCACGTGTGAGGGAGACATAACTACAGAGGAACACCTTGCAGCCTTTTATATTTATGCAACTAATTAAGTCATTGTGAATGAAGATGTATGGATGAGAGTTTTTGTTCATAGCCTTGATGGTGAGGCTAGGAAATGGTTTTAGGGATTGGATCCTAGATCTATTGATGGGATTGAAGCTGTAGATGATGCATTCTTAAGACATTAGAGGGATAAAAAATGTTTCCTTTACTATATTACAGAGTTTGGATCACTTAAGAGAAAAGAAGGGGAATCTATTTCAGACTTCTCAAAGAGGTCAAATAATATGTACAATAAGATTTCCATAGAAATAAATCCTACTGAAACCTCTTTCAAGATTACTTATGCTAGTTCCTTTGACCTTGAGTTTTTCCTCCTATTAAGAGAAAGAAGGGGTACCTCATTGGCTCATATGAAAGATGCAACCCTTGAAGTAGAATCAAATATATATATATATATATATATATATATTATGTCTGAAGGAATCAACAACTAGTTGGGCACGTGCTCGCATTACACGTGGCCGTGTTATCCAACTGCTACCACTATAACCTCCAGGTGTGCCCACGAGGCCCCATACACAACACACATTGTAAGTTGGGGGGAGTTGAACTCAAAACCTCATGGAACTTCATTTTCATGGCACTTTCCAATTGAGATGCCCCCCCGGGGGTAGTAGAATCAAATCTATTGGCAGTAGACAAACTCAAAAGAAAATATGATAGAGACAGAAGAAAAGGTAGGGATGAAGCCTGAACATTTGATTCCTCTGCTACCCACCCTCAAGTGGATGAATTGACTAAGCTAGTAAAATCACTTTTTTCTGAAGTGTAAAGGTTGAAATTGGAAGGAAAGAAAAGCTATAGGAATCCCCAAAATTATGATAATAGGGGTAACTTCAAAAGACCAAATAATGCCCCTTAGATCATCCAAAGAAATCAAAGAAATAGGGATAGGGTTGATCAAAAAATTCAAGCTCCTCTCCAAAATAACCTTTTTGTTGATGAAGAAGGAGAGGAAGAATATGTTGATACTAAAATCCATTATCTTGGAGACACCTCCTCATTTCCTCATTTAACCCAATCTCCATATGAAGAGTCTCTTATGGATATCCAACTAAATGAGTTGAGCAACGACAAAAGGATCAACAACAATATAAATAGATATAGCCCACGGTTGAAGAATAAAGGAGGGAAGATTGATATTTCCAATCAGTCTACTAGAACAAATAAGTCTGCTAAAGATGTGGTAGAAAACATTAAAGAAAAGGAGGCACAAAACCCCCCACCAACAATCCTATCCCAGAAGTGAAGGAGATTATGAAGCCTCCCTCCTCTTTTAGCTTTGAGCATGAGATTCAAAAGATTATGATCCATTTACCTTTTTATGAGCATGAAGACTTCAAAAGGTGCCTCTCCAAAATGTTGCAGCCCGAACCTTCATCTCATTCCATAGACTCAGTCAACCTCCAAGATGAAAAGTCAGCTGTCATACTAGGGCCTTTGGTAGAGGATAGAGATGATTCCTCACCTCCTTTCTATACATCATTGAATATTCATGACAAAGTGTTACACAACTCCTTGATGGATTAGGGATCATCTCACAATATTATGCCTAATATTTTCATGGATGAGATTGGGCTGGAGGTTACAAAAACCTACCATGATCTGTATTCATTTTATTTCGGAAAGGTGAAATTCCTCGGGGTTATTCAGGACCTGACAATTTCCTTGTTCCAAATTCCAATGGAGAGCATGGTTATGGACATAGTGGTAGCGGATGTCCCCCCTAAGTTTGGGATGCTCTTTTCTAGATCATGGATCAAAAGACTAGGGGGAACTTTGCAGATGGATATTTCATATGCCACTATCCCTATGTTTGGAGGGGAGCATAGAAGGCTTTATAAAGAAGAACAACTTGCTTACATTATCAATGATGAAGAAAATCCCATCAACCACCCAATTTTATCAGTTGATATTGATTTAGGAACGAGTATGTTAAAAATCACTGATACTCCTCAACCACCTATTGAAATAAGAATGTATCACATTACCTTTTGTGAAGATCCTCCTCCCAATACCTTTGTTTGAAAGATTTTTTTTGATGGAGCCTCTTCTAGGGAAAGTGTTGGTGCTGGAGTAGTTTTTATTTCCCCTACCCAAGAGACCATATCTCTGTCTTGCAAGATGGAATTTGAAACAACAAACAACGTGGTAGAATATGAGGCTCTTGTCTTGGGTTTGAGAGCTTACAAAGACATGAATATTGAGGTACTAGTAGTGTTTGGGGACACTGAGCTAATTGTTCATCAAGTCAAAAATCTGTATCAGGCTAAGCACCCTAGGTTAAGGTCCTATAGAAATGAAGTCTGGGATATGATTGATAGTTTCTTCTTGGATTTTAATATCTCATTTGTTCCAAGGGAGGATAACACCATGGCATATTCCTTGGCGGTCTCAGCAAGTAATTTCAATATCCCTTTCCCCCAAAACTAAAGTATGAGGTGGAGATAAAGTACAGACCCTCTATTCCTCACAATGTCAAACATTGGAAGGCCTTTGAAGATGATATTGAGATAAATAAGTTCCTTGAGGTTGTGGATGAATTTTCTGATATGCATATTGATCAGGATCAGGATATTGAAGCAAGACCTCATGCTGATGTTTTTCTCAATAAAATTGCTAATCATCATATTGTTCAGTTGCCTAGAAACCATATTCCAAAGGGGCTTGTCCCTTTAGAGAGATTGTTTGACATAAATGATGTTGTTGTAAAGGTTGAAGGATCAATTGAAGAAGCGAATGTGATTGAATGAAATATAGGAACAAAGGAGGATGCCAAATGTGTCAAATTGTCTAGCAGTCTATCAAGGGAGAAAAGGGCTGAGTATATCAAGGTTTTGAAGGAGTTCTCTGATGTGTTTTCTTGGACATATGAAGAATTAATAACATATGAAACCAACATCATGGAACACAAAATCCCTTTTAAAGAAGATTCCAAACCTTTCAAGTAGAAGCTCAGGAATATAAACCCCATGATGTTGCCCATTATGGAAAGGGAAGTGAAAAAGATGTTGGATGAACAAATCATCATCCCTGTGATATTTTCAGAGTGGGTGGCTAATTTAGTTCCTATGAGGAAGAAGAATGGGGAAATCAGATTGTGTGTTGATTTCAGGGATTTGAACAAGAACTCCAAGAAAGATAACTACCCCTTTCCAAAAATGGAGCACATTTTGTAGAGAGTGATTGGTTTTTCCAGGATGTCTATGGTCGATGGCTTCTCTGGTTACAATCAGATCTGTATATTGCCTAAAGATAGAGAGAATAAAACTTTCACTACTCCTTGGGGAACATTCATGTATGCTAAAATTCCCTTTGGATTGATGAATGCAGGAGAAACCTTCCATTGATCCATGGGCATTGCCTTCATTGGAGAAAAGGACAAATTTGTAGTCATCCATCTGGATGACATTACAATATTATCAAAGTATAATAAAGAGTAGTGTCATGATCTGAAGAAAGTGTTCTTGAAGTGCAGAAGGTTTGGGCTCTCTCTCAATCCTAAGAATTCTTTATTTGTCATGCATGAGGGAAAATTGTTGGGGCATATTGTGTTATATGAAGGGGTAAAAATTGATCCAAGAAGAGTAGAGGTCATCCAATCCTTATCTTTTCCCAGATCCAGAAAAGAGGTTCAATATTTCTTAGGTAAAATCAACTTTCTGAGGAGGTTCATTTCCAATTTTGTTGAGTTGGTTAAATACATTACATCCATTCTCAGAAAGGGAAATGAAGTGAAATGGACTATTGAGTCTTGAAATTATTTCGAACAAATCAATAAATATTTGAATGAAGCACCTGTGCTCATCATCCCTGACTATTCTAAGGAATTTTTGATATTTTCTTTCGCTTCATCTGATACACTAGATGTTGTTTTTCTACAGAGAAATACAGAGGGGTTGGAGCATCTTATTTCCTTTTTCAGCAAATCATTGAGAGATGTAGAAATGAGATATGATATTATGGAGAAGCAATCCTATGCTTTGGTGAAATCCCTCAAGACTTTTAGGATTTATATTCTAAATTCAATAATTATTTCATATGTCCCCTCAGCCTCAGTAAGGATATATTCATCCAACCTGATATATATGGGAAGAGAAGAAAGTGGATTGCCAAGATACTAGAGTTTTACCTAGAAATAAAACCCACCAAACTGGTTAAAGGCCAAGGGTTAGCCAGATTACTGGCTGAATAAAATTGCAAGAAATTGGGGATTAATTTCATGAATATAGACTAAGGAAATCAACAAACTGACATTGTTGGTGAAGACTCTCATGTCATCCCCAACTTAGTAGAATGCACCTAGTATAAAGACACCATACACTTCTTGCAAAAGTTGAGGCCTCCTCATGGTTTGGACAAAAACAAGGTGAGAGCTTTGAAACTCAAAGAAATCAAATATTGTATCATTGATCAGGTTTTGTACTGGAAGGACCCTCTAGGATTTCTGTTGAGATGTCTAGACCCACAAGAGGCCCAAAGAGCTATGACTGATTTTCATGAAAGCTCATGTGGATGAAATCATTTTTGGAGGACCACAATTTATAAGGTCCTTAGAGCTGGGTATTTCTGGCCCAACCTCTTTACTTATGTTTGTGCAAAGATTTTAGTATGTGCCAAGTGTCAAAAGTTTGTAGGAAAGAAGCAACTCAAATCATTGCCTTTGAAACCTATGATGGTTTCGGGACCTTTTCAATAGTGGGGTCTTCACTTCATTGGAGAGATCCACCTAGCCTCAAGTGGCCATCACAGGTGGATTTTGACTTCCACTAATTATTTTACCAAATGAATAGAATCCATCCCTACAAGGAGTGCCTCCCACAAGGTAATCATACATTTCCTTGAAGACATCATGTCCATATTTAGCTGTCCAAGCAGGATTGTTACAAACAATGTTGCCTCTTTCATAGATGAGCCATTAATTAATTTATGTGAGCATTATGGGATCACACTAGTCCATTCTACTCCCTACTACCCTTAGGGAAATGGTTTAGAAGAGTCTTCTAACAAGAGCCTCATAAATATCATCAAGAAACTGTTAGAAGACAATAAGAAAGTGTGTGATTCAAACATGAAGTTTTCATTATGGGCTGACAGGGTTACAACCAAAAGGTCACTGGGCATTTCTCCTTTTCAACTGGTGTATGGGGTTGAGGATATTTTTCCTTCTCATCTTTCTTTTCCTGTGGAAAAATTCCTTTAGGACTACCAAGGAGAACCTGATGATATGGTCAAGAGGTTACTGCAGTTGGTCGAAGTGTAGTAGACTAGGGACCAACTGCTTGATAAAGCACATGATCATCAACAAAAAATAAAACGATCCTTTGACAAGAGCGCAAGCAAGAAATATTTTCAGCTGGGAGATTTTGTTCTCAAGTGGGATGCCCCCAAACAAGACAAAGGAAAGCATGGAAAATTCGAAGCCTTGTGGATTGGTCCTTCAAGATTTCTGAGGTATTTCCGAACAACACTTATAAATTTTAGAATATGGAGGATTCCAAAGTTTTAGATGGCCCTGTTAATGGCCATTTTCTAAAAACACATTTTTTTTAAGCCATGAGCGACTTCCCACCATTGTAAATACCACTTTTTTTTACTTTTCCTTTCTAATAAGAGACTCCATAACTCAAATCTAAGGCACTGGAGCTTCACATTCTTTGCAGCTCGCAGAGAGCATGCCATCCCCTGTGGAGCCAATTGTTATCACATGAAGTTGGCAGGAGTCGTATGTGTTTGTTGTTAATACCTAAGTCTACGTCCTTTCCCTGTCTCTCTCTCTTTCGCAGACCAGGTCCTAAAGTTTTTCCCTTTGACTGTTAAAGTCATTTTTTGTTTGCCCCTTTTTGTTTGAGCGACCTGGTTTCCCTTGATGTCTTACCCGAAAGAAGTCTCAGCCCGAAGCCTTTCTATTTTTCTCTAAGGATGAACACTTGTTTCCTTTGTTTCAGTGACTGTTTTTTCTATTTTCCCCAACCCACATCAAGTCGTCCAAGTCCTTGTCCACACAGGCCATAGCCATGGACACAAGGTGTAGCATTGAAAACAACTCATTTTCGGGCTTAAAATGAAAACATGCGGGTTCGGTTTTCAACGGAAGAGATCCCCTGTGAAGTTTAGATTAGCAGCCCTTGGGAATTTGGAATTATAGAATTGAGTGAAGTATAGCGCAAGAGAAAAAGTCCAAAGTCCCGAGGCTTGAAGTGAGCATGATCCATTGATCTTGAGGGGGACAGGTGGCAGCCGATCCAAGGGTTCGATAAAATGGGTTTCAGGAGATTTGAAGTGAGAAGTGCACAAATTTCCTGAAGAGCCGAAGCCCGACCTCCCGAAATGATCTGAGCCATCTAAAGCAAGAAGACACGTGGAGTCAGATCCCTCACTTTGGAATTTGACGCTCCGAAGAATTATGGATGTCAAGATTCAAAAATCTCAAAGAACCGAAGCCCAAAGATCCAAAGAGATGAATTCCTGAGGTATAGAAGTGCCGAAGAGATGAAGTGATAGAGGTCCCGAAGTGTCGAAGGCCCGAAGTGAATCTGGACCATCCATTAGCGAGGAAACACAACGACAGATCATTTACTTCAGAGTTTTTCCTCCGGGAGATTTTCATGATTCAAATTCATAACATCCGAAGCCTGAAGTCTGAAATAGATCTCAGTCGTCTATCTATGGAGGACACGTGTCAATGGATTGCTAGCTCCAGGTAAATGCATTTGGGGGTAAATAAGGTTTGAGATTTGAAACCTCTGAAACCCGAACCATGAAGCAAATCTTGGTCATCGTTTTGAAAAGGGGAGATGTGATCCATCTATTTGAAGGGGGAAGATTTGATTTGTTGATCATGAAGCCCCATCCAAGATCGTGGGATCGACGATCATGTTCAATTGCGGGGTCATAAGATGCTCAGGTTTTAAAATATTGAGGGTGGGTCACAATCAGAACCATGGTTTTGAGAAAGGGAGACATGGTATATCATGGTGAATTGTGAGGACAAAAGCAGTTTGGTTTCAAACCACCCTTGGTCCCACCCACAATCGTGTAATTACAGTAGGTCATGGCCCTAGGTCACATCTAGGAAGGAGCCAAAGGAAAAGGAGCTGGCGCCCAAGCCTTGGAGCACCAAGTACATGGCAGACATCAGTGTATACGTGTGGCACACTCATCGATCATGACATCTGGCACCCATCTGGAAATAACATGTGACACTCAGTCCAAGAACCTATGGGCATATCATTCGCTTGTCTCCTAGTGACATGTGTCACTTCTCTTTCATGACAATTCAACATGGTGACACTAGGACACCACGTCAGATCATCCTCCGAGAGGTTTTATTGTTCAATGCCAAAAGTAGCACCCCACCCCAAAGCGCAGTTTTAGCAGGCCCTGAAGTTGGAAAGTGGATAAAATCCAATGGTGGTGCCAGATCTAGCATGTGCGTCCAGATCCAAGATCGAGTCAAGATCAACGAACACACTTCATTGTGGGGATGTAACTCACTTGACCAATAAAATTATTGAGCGACGATCCCACAATTGAAACCATAGTAAGGAAAAAGAGATACGTGGCGGGAGGTGGTGAATTGCGGGCTCAAAAGCGATGTCAATACAAATCAAATTTGAGCGGCTCCGTGATCATGTGTCTATATAACATCCTATCCAAGAGAAACACGTGGCCACTCCCTGAGCATTAAGTATCGTTGAGTTCTCAAGGAA
Source organism: Picea engelmannii (assembly GCA_009831015.1). Classification (NCBI taxonomy): domain Eukaryota; kingdom Viridiplantae; phylum Streptophyta; class Pinopsida; order Pinales; family Pinaceae; genus Picea; species Picea engelmannii. The sequence goes on from ML809342.1 coordinate 50,820, forward strand.
AAGAAGTTAATGAAAGGAAGGACTAGTGGTTGAAACCTTGGCTCACTCCATAAATGGAAGGCATGGAAATTTCGGCCATGGAGACTGAACTGTCAGCCCGTGGTACTCCCATAGACATATTTTCCTGCAGAACCATGTTGATCTGAGCTCACGTCTGACAAAAGGATGCATGCTCATTCTGACAGAAGAAAACACAGATGGAAGGATTTGAATGTATTGATAAGATCACACTCCTGATAGTTGGGACTGATCTGAGTATTAATAGGTAGTTTTGATATTTTGTTATGGTCATCAACTGGTTGAGAAAATATCCCTATTTTGTAATATTTTGATGCCATAACTGTTCTTTGGTTATGTATCAAATTTGATACTTTCACATTAATAGAAGTCAACTTCTCTCGTCTATTTGTAAAAAACTGTGCTAAAACACTCGAGCATGGAGAATCCAGTCAAGGGTTGTAGTTCTATTGTAATGTAGGTTTGATTATAGTATTGCTATGACTAGTTTTAGTTATCTCCCTTGTTACCTTATTTCCCCTTACATTGAAAGGCTCGAGCATGGAGGATCCAATCGATTTTTTGTAGTTTCATTGTGATGTAGGTTTGATCATTATGTTTATGTGACATATTTCAGTGTTTGAAGCTTAAGTTCAAGAGTGTTCTTGATATTGATTTTTTCTTCACCAAGCTGCTTGAAAGTCGGATGCCCATGGAAGACTTGTTCACCTTTCTCACTAAGTCTTCCTTCTACTCGCACTTAAAATCAAATCACTAACTGAATTTAATGAGGCCCTTACTTCCCTATGCATTTCTTGTCTAGTTCCTATATTAAAATCATTCTTATGCTGAGTTTTGTCCATTTGACCTCCATTCATAAAACCAACATCCACCAAACATTCTGATGGGTACTGGGCTTATCCTCTTTCAATCCAATGGTGAATCTCAGTGATAATAGGTTGTGCTATCATTAATTCAACCTGCACCCTATATGCATATGATGTCCTCTCCTTCATTATATCCAAGGTTCTGTAGTCCTTGTCTTCATGTCCAACTGACTTGCAAAAATTACAAAATGTACTCTTTGGTATTTTATGATACTTTTGCATCATGGTACAATGATAGGGATAATGTCCATGTGTTATTCATATATCACACCATGGTCCTCCTGAATATAAAGTATTTGGCATACATACTCCTATATATTGCACAAATAATGAAAAATCATTCTTATGATGACCTTCTGTCTTTCAAAATGTACATGAAACATCGTATATTTTCTCCTTACCTTTATTATGATTCAAATGAAATGTTAAATTCTTCATGTGTTCTCTCAACTCTTCCATAGCTGGATCTATATTCTTATATTGATTTTCCTCTAACTACAATTCTACTTGCAAGGCCTTAACCTAGGTTTGGAACTTTTTCTTCCTCAAAGGATACTTCAAATGTGTCAATAAAGAGTTCACAAATAAATGTCTATGATGCATATCAGTAGTAGGGTACTTCAAATTACCTTTTAGTATTTTTAACTTTTGTTCCACCTCCCAAAATGATTCTCCTGGTTTCTTTTTAATCTCTATCATTTCATTCATGAACCGATCCTCTGAACTTGGTTTCTGAAATTCATTTATTAATTGCTTCTTCACCTCTGCAACAATTGTAGGTTCTCTTGTTGAGTTATTTAATGCGAGAACCATGTACCAATATAATGTGCAGTCTCTGAATGTGATTTCCAACTGCACAACCTTTGTATCTTCATCTATAATTTTCTTAGCTTCCCATATTGTCTCAAAGATAAAGAAAAATGTTTTTCTGGGTCCTCCGACCCTTCTCCTCGAAACCATGGTAACCTAATAGTTGGATCTTGTCCCTCCATTGTGAAGTTTTTTGTACTACCACCTCCATGCAGTGTAGATACTTGACTGCTACTTGTTGAACTTACACTTATGCTTGAGTTTCCTCTGGACCCACGTCTTGTAAAAATCCTTCTACCACTAATCACTTGTTAGTTAACTGGTTTTTCTTTTTCATATGTCTTAGTTGCACATGGGGTTTTGGGTTCCACACTAATTCATATCTGGGATGGAGATCCTTCTTCTGCGTCGAATCACTGACCTATGGTTTTCCTCTCATATATGGTATGGAATATTTCCTCAATCTTCCCTATCACACAAAGATCCTCTACCTCTTCCTCATAATTGTCCAAACCTTCTCGCTCATCTACTTGCATTTACATTTTCCTTCATGTCCTTATTCCTCAAACAAATTTGATATTCATGACCACACCTATGGGTTTCTTGTAAACTTCTTCAAATATTCTTCTCGTGAGGGCCATGCTTAGAGCTACACAATAAGGTGACCACTTTGGAGACTTCTCCAAATACACCCATCACAGTTGTTGACATCGATGGAAACCATTGCTTGTTGAAATAAATGACAACCAAATATCCAACACCGACAAGAGGTCGACAGGTGGGTGCATGGAAACCAATTGAAGACTGAATGGAATTTGATAGATAATTGACTGGTAAACTGACTTAGAGTTGACTGTAATAGAATCCTGAGATTCATAGGATTTGTAGCCAATTATCTACGAGGATATATAATTGTTTTTGGGCATATTTATTTAAGGTTTTTCCTATTGTTAGCACTAGAAGTCACCCTCAAATTCCATAGAAGGTAAGCCCAGTACCCATCAGTTTATACAGTAAATGTAAATGAGTTTTAAGAGGCCAAATGGAGAAGAATCAATTAAAATAACGCTCTAACTCATAAATCTAGACTGGTATGAGTAAGCAATTGAGTTATTGGATCAACTTCAGTTAGTAAGTTGGAGTAAAGGTGAGCAGGAGGAAGACTTTGGTGAGAAATGTTTAGAGGTATGTCGTGAACATCAGGCCTTACAACAACCCAAGGAAGAAAAAATTAAACACAAGATCCTCTTGGATTCAAATCTCAAGGAAACTAAAAGAAATCATAATAGCATTATAATCAAACATTCATCATATTATAGTCACGAAAATCGATGTGAATCAGTCAAACATGAACTCTCTCAGTATCATAGGCAAATAAGATGGAGTAAGAAAGTTGACTTATATTAATCAAGAAATCTCAAATCAAGTACACAACTAGAGAAGCAGTGTTCTTCATCAAAATATTACAATAGCATGGATCCTAGCTCAACCATTTGACCTTTAACAAAATATGAAAACTAACTACTTATACTCAAAACTACTGCAACCACTAGGAGTGTGATCGGACCATTGCATTCAAATTTTTCAGTCGATGCTTGCTCTTTCCGACTGTGTATGCCTTCTTATGCTAGAAGCGAGCCCGAATCAGTGCAGGATCTTCGAGAAAATATGTCCACAAGGGAGCTTTGGATTAACATTTGGCCCTGATGACCCTTCTCTCCGTGAATTCCATTTATGGGGTGAGATGAGGTCTCAACCACCACCCCCATTTCCATTAAATACCTTCATCGGGATCAGGATGAGACCTGACACCTATGAATGTTCCAGGCAGTGCCCACAACTTCTTCGAGTCAATCCCGACACCTCGAGGCCAAGCATATCTTCTTCTGTGACCAAATACGAGCGCTTTCGACCTTTGGCGCAAATCCTATCCATCGCTCAATATTCAATGTGACCTAGGGCCATGACCCTACACAATTGCATGATTGCGGATGCTACAAAGGGTGGTCTGAAAGAAAACCACTTTTGTCCCACAAGTCACCATGAACTGCCACACGTCCCTTTCTAAAAACCACAGTTATGATTGTAGCCTACCCCTGAGATTTTAAAACGTGTGCACCTTCTGACCCCGCAATTTGGCGTGACCGTTGATCTTGCAATCTAAGATTAGGCCCTTTGATCAATGACTCATCTCTAGCACTTTTTAGATTGACGAATCGAATCTTCCCCTTGAAAATAATGGCCGATATTTGCTTCACGGATCGGCCTTCAGGAATTTCAATTCTCAAAATCCATTTTTCTTCTGCTACTTTTATCCAGAGTGAAGGATCTAGTGACGCATGGCTCCTACTGATCGACGACTCAGATTCTTTTCGGGTGTTTTAGGCTTCATCCCTTCGGGACTTTTCAATGTTTCTCATTTTAAAAGTCTTGAAGTAAAACTCCCGGAGTGATAGATCTAATGACGCATGGCTCTTGCTGATCAACGACTTAGATCTATTTCGGGCCTTCGGGACTTTGGGCCTTCAACCACTTTGACATCTTCAAAAAATTTTACACTTTGGCAGCTTCGGGTCTTTGGGTCTTTGGGACTTCTAAGCATTTCTCATTTCAAATGTTTCGAAGCTCATTTACCCGAAGGCTCAGATTGATTGCCACCTGACCCCTTTAAGATCAATAGTTCATACTCACTTCGGGGCCTTTTTATCTGGTGCTATACTTCATGCAAGTTTGGGATTCTGAGCACTCACGAGCCGCTAATATGAACATTATATGGAATCTGTTATCCACAAATTTGGTCATTGTGATGATGTCATGATGATGTTATGATGATGGAAAATCAAGCTCTTTACCAAGAACACTTTCCTGAGGAAAGTTACAGTTGTCTTCTTCTAGAACTCACACTTTTGAAGAATGTTCGCAGGCTACTTATATATTCACCTGCGAGAATGCCTATTTCTCGCAGGCTACATTAAGCTGGGGTGCAAACTTCTCACACTGTACTCATTGTTAGGGTGCGAACATGTTATTAAAGGGGAAAAAAATAAAAATCTCGAACCTTCTAGAAGGGTGAGTTGGCTTTCAAATGGTTATTCAGGTGCTGGCATTCCAGATATCTTGGGATCATTCCCTATCCAAGTAACTAATCTATTTTCTCCTATATATTGAGGAGATTTCTCATGGAAAGGGTTAAGTTAAGAAAGCAACAAGTTAGCAAGAGATTGATTAGAGAATTAGTGCAAGACTGTATGGAGGACTGATGCTACAACAACTAGGGACAACAACAAGGTCATCACAAGTGATTGATTTTCTTCATGCATGAGCAAGTGTGTGTGTCAGAGCTAGGAGCCATCGAAAGGAGACCTATGACATCAAGGCTCAAGTTGTAAGTTTCACTTTCAATTAATCCAATACAGTAATATGTCCTTTTCCCATAAAGATGATGTCACTTTATTACATAACTCCTTGATCATATGTATAGACTAGTTATTGAATATATTAATCTACCTTTACTTCGATTGGTTCATTCTGTTGTGATCTGAATGGGACGAGAGCATTGGAGCAAATCTTGGAACAACAGAGATCTAAGGAAAGCATTCATAAGGTATGTCCATGATCCTCATCTCTCAGTTCATTCAATAGTCTAGATCTAGGGAAAGGGTATTATTCTGTCCTGTTTTGTTCTAGATCCAGGTGGATCTAGGGAGATCGGTTTGTGTCCGCACTCACGGATTTATCCTCTAACAAAATTGGCGACTCCACTAGGGATCTATCCCTTTTTTCTTTATGGTTTTTGAATTTTCTATGGCCATTTGCTCTGTTTTCATTTTTCTCTTGATTTTTCAGTCTCTGGGTCCTCAGGACACCCTGAGAGACCTTCTGGGTCTATAAGCCAATTTGAATTTTGCTTGCTCTTTCAAAATTTTCATTAGTTTCAGGGATTCTCGCACTGTGTCCATTGACAACCTGCGAGAACCTTGCAAGTTCGCACTCTGCATATATAATTCAGTGCGAATAGTTCGCACTTTGCATGAAAGTGGCCTGCGAGAACACTAGTTTCTCGCACTGTGTTCCACACTGGCCTGCGAACATATGTTTTGAAATTTTTGAATTCAAGTTTTGACTCTGTCAGTTGCTCATATCTATTGATTTACACCTTTTTGGCTTACTGAATCAGTGACTTACATATCTTTTGCTCTAGTTGGCTTGCTAGAACTGATCTAGGGTTTCTAGGTTTTTTCTTGCCTTGGAAGCTTGACTTTCATTTCTTAGCTCTTGTTGGCATTTTCATTCTCTCTGACTTCTGGAGTTGAGTGTATCTGACTGGCTGAGAACCAGGGATTGGTTGAGAGTTGAGTGTTTGGTGTTTCTCTTGTGCTTGTTGGTTCGAAA